>JARBES010000115.1:9002111-9012345 GCA_030265145.1 Strongylocentrotus pallidus
GGCAGTTGAGTACGTTGACACGCATGATCAGTCGGCGTTCGTCGTGTTCTCGTCCACTCAATCTAAAAGTCCCTATCGTATACATGTGGACAACTGTGACCATGTAACACTAAAATGAAGAATAACATATCAATTACCGGTACATATAATGATTCTGAATTATTTGGGGAGAGGTATGCTTTCTATTTATTTATGTATAATGTAACCATATATGCATTTTGGGGTCATGTTTTGTAATGTCAATTTTCAATTCAAATCTCACTTGTCCTCCAGCGACGGTATGCATGGACCATCATCACCATGTACCCCTGAAATCAGAAAGGACCTCCAATTTAAATCACAAATGAATAATGAGTGTGTAGGTGTGTTATTCTACTGTGTACAATATATATATAATATATATATAGCTTTTTCCTAAATGATTTTGTAATATTGAATTTGTAAGAGAAAAAACACTTGGTTATAAATATGCCCTAGCAAAGCAAGATCAGAGATGAATCATTGGACATTTTTTCTTCTTCACAGAATGAGAAGCTAATTCAGAACATTTCCAAAGAATAAAAGATTACAATGGGTATCTTCCAGGCAAGTCAAGTTGACATCACAATCAACAATTAAGATCTCATATTGCATGTTTAAAGCAACCTTTTTAACTCTTATATAGTATTATGGTAAGTATCATATGGCAGACGCTATGAGGAGAAGGTTTAATTACTTCTCAGTGGGAGTATACACATGAATGGAGAAGGAATGAAGGAGCTCTCATTACGTCTCACAAGACGGAATATGTTACTCCAACAAAAGACTTGGAACTCCCTCCTTGACTGCCTGACTGGATCAACCCCCACCCCCCCCCCCCCCCATTCACACTAGTAGACTTTATCACATAAACTTAATATATGTAGCTACAAAACAAAGCAAAACAAATTTTCACTTCTCCTAGTCTGAATGTTTTATAGTGAAACAGATCGTTAAGCATCGTTTCCACAAAAACTCATATAAAAGAGGGTCTACTGATTGGCAATCTGAACATCCTACTGAATGAATGAGTGACTGGGCAAGCTCATTGTGAACCCTTGCCAATATGTCTGGTGCAAGCCATTATTTTGTACCTTTGAGCAATGTTAATGACATAAACTGACATTATTATACATGTACATATTATTATTATTATTATTACTTATTCGGCAAAACAAAGTGTATACAGAGGATTACATAGAAGAACAAAATCAAACAAAACAAAGGATGAAAATCATATATTTTTAAAACATTATCGTGATTCCCATGAGCATTTACAAGTTGCCTGGAATGGGGCAGGCAAACTAAATCACCAAAACCGTGAAGGTCCCCCCATTCCGATAAAATTCATATAGAATTAACCTACCCAAAACAAATTTTGTAAATGGTATTCCTTTAAGCAACATCCCACGTGTACGCACCCTTCACTGAACCATAATTCTCTATACGACATTCTTTAGAAAGGGTCATAAGCTTAAAAAGGCTCATCTTTATTGCCCATGCTTTTGGCTATGCAAATTTGTGGTTTTCACACAAGATATGAATACATGAATAGACAAATATTCATACGAAAAGGCAACTTCAATTAAGATAATTTGAGTTAAAAAACATAACAATTCCTCTCGTCTGAATGACCTGAAATATTACGTTGAGGGAGGAATGGATCTCTTAGACGTTTCACCCCGACTGCACTCCGAGGTGATCGATGCCCCTCTAGTGGCTATTTTCATCCCCCGGTTGTAACTCCACACTTTAATCAAAATGTGTTCTTTTGTGCACCAGCCAATTAGCTGGAATGACAGGGTCTGCGAAATTGTATCCTGATGTAGGTAGACTTGTCTCAAATGTTGAAAATTCTTTCCTTTCCCTTATATCTAAATGGGATTTTATCCCCTTCTACTAGAGGAAAACATTCCAATCTACATTTCATATGCTTTCCTGTATTTGTACCTGATAGTTTTACAGAGACGTGATTGACCCATCTTATGATTACTCTGAAGAAAATGCTCTAATTGTCTATCCTTTCAAATAGAATTCTCAATTACAAAGAAAAGTGCAGGTACATGTACAAATCGTGACCTCTTTTCATAGACTTGTAGAGTTGTGACTGATTTTTATTAATTGCGAATCTGCAAACATATATATTCAATTATCCAATGACCTTCAATTGATTTGGAGTGGCCTTTAGAAGATACAAGACAAGCATTCAGGGCACATTTTGATCAGTTCCAGAAAGCCTGGTTAGACAGCCATAACGGTAACAGGAGCTCATTTTGATGCTGTCATTTCAGTCTCAGTCTCTCCTTCTGTACTCTCTCTCTCTCTCTCTCTCTGTCTCTAGGCCTGCCGTCATCAGCTCGAGTTTGCTAAATAGCCCACTATTTCTGATTCAGGAAATTAGCCCAATCACAAATAGTGGGCTATTTGGCAGGTGAAGATATCTTGGGCCAGTTTACAAAATAGCCCACTATTTTCACCAGCCTGAAGACTCACACTATGCGCAAGCACTGAGCAAATTTCTCAAGCTAATTTCTTGAAGCTCAAGTTTCGAGCTGATGAAGAGGGGCTAATTTCCCGGATCACAAAATAGCGGGCTATTTAGTAAACTCAAGCTGATGAAAACAGGCCTAATCTCTCTCTCTCTCTCTCTCTCTCACTCTCTCTCTCTCTTTTTCAATTTCTTCGCAGGAACTTTCAAGGTTACCAATAATGATGCTTGGCTACTGCACTCAAGAAATAGGGCAAGGATGAATAAGAAAATCTGGGGCAAAGGTAAAAAAAAAAGAGATATTGTGCTTCTCACCTTTCTTGGTTGGAAGTCATACTTGATGCAGTGCTGGAACCCTTTACCTTTGACCTTGACAGAGGTCACAACCAGGCACGACCCCATGAAGTGACCAGAGTATCCAACACCTTTGCTTGTTCGGAAGCTGGAATATGAAAATAAATGGGATGCATTTTGTGAGTTTGTGTCGTAGTATTTATAGTCTTAGTCGCATAGTAATGCATTGCATTGAACCGTGGTGGTGGTGGTGATGTTGGAGGTAGTGGTGATGTTGGAGGTAGCGGTGATGGTGGTGGTGGTGGTGACCGATGATACAGATGATGATGCTGATGATGATGATGATGATGATGGTGATAATGATTTGATGACCATAAGAATCCCCACAATAGTTATATTGCTGCAACAGATGCTGAGGACTATAATTGAGACATCATTTTTTGCAACCATTAAACTTACAATTTGCAGAACCGCAAGAGTGTTACAAAGCATACATGTATCTCTCACTTTCATACTAGGAGCAGAGAATGCATGTGGAGATGAGAAACTTATATTTCTTACAAGGGCCCTTTAACACAAAAATCAACTAACATTCAATCGTAAAAATCTATTGTATCTTGCTCAAATCTTGCTGCAATTAATCCTATCTTGCCATGCATTGTGACATAAAAATTAATCGTAAGTTTAATACTACTGATTGAAGAGTTACAATCGATTTGAAGGAAATTACGATTAATTGTAACTTTGTATGTCAAAGGACCCAGAATTACTTGATTTCTTACCAGTATAGGTATGGCTTATCCCTCTCAATGTTGGTATTGATAGGCTCCACTCTAAACCAGGTAGAGAATGTGAATCCATTCTGGTAGGGCCATCGGGCAATGGGCGGGAGTGCTATAGCCTGGATATATAAAGGAAAGGGAAGTAAAATAATTTACAAAATAAAACATTTGCTAACATAATCATTCCAAAAATATCACATGGAATAAATATAAGTATTATGAGACAAAAGCAACTGCGTCTCCAAGATGTTCTTGCCTAAATTCAGTTAAGATCAAAGCTTGATTTATTCTCGAAATATTATGATGATAACGAAAAGCCTATACTTAAATGTCAATTGATCTTTATGACCTTTGACCTTTGACCTGACAGTCCCAAATTCTGACCGCTTTGCTCCCTACAGTGAGTGCATACTAGTTAGAGGTTTTAAGTTCACATTTAAAATAGCTTAATTTTTCATTCTGTTCGGTGTTTTTTTTTTTTACGAGAGCTCATTTTCAGAGTTTTATGGTGCTTTCCAGAGCTAAAGAACTCCTTGCTCCCATGTATGTTTTCACTGTTATGTATGATTCATGTATACGTGTACTTATGATCACAGTTTTGCAGCAAACACAACAAAATTATCTGCTCCATTCTCAATATTATATATAAATGCAGTTTCATAAAAAGAGAATAACAATTTTCATGATGATTATTTTTATAATTAATTTTGTGATTCTGATTATTCTCTGTAAAATATTGACGACTGTACTTTCAATAATGAAGTCCATTTTCTATGAATTTTCCTTCTTTCTCTTACTTTGTTCAGCACTATTGTTATTTCTATTGTTAAAATGCAAAAAAAGTCTTGCTGATCCTTTTTTTTTTTTACACAGGGCCATGTAAAAGATATGTTGTATCTTGTATTAGACTGATGCATGTATAGCATTACAGAGAAATCTATACCCCCTCTAGCATGTAATGAAAGGAGAATGACACAGAAATATTCTTATTTTAGTCACATTCGATACTTTTCCCCTCAATGGAATCTATGTCATCAATCTGTTTCTTCTTTTTTTTTTCCTTCTTTTTTTTCTTTCTCAGGCTTTGTTATCTGTTTTCAACCTAGGTAAATTGAAGCCTTAAAAGCACTTTAAGATGTAATTATCATCAAGAATTCATTTTTTATATTTATTTCCTTGGCTTTGTTTTGTCAAATTTTTCATAATTGTGTCCCCACAATTTTACAGAATCCTTGATCTATCCCTGATTCTAAGAACTAGTTTTAAGCAAAAATGACTTTATATACCTCTGACAAGATTAATATTTTATCACATTATTTTTTGTTATACTAACAAAAAAAATTCTTAATTCTTACATCAGGTCTCTAGATAATAGAAAAGGCCCTGTATCTTAGAGGCCTATTAAAAAACACCAATGCATTAGGTGCAGATAAAAATAATCTGAATTATTCAAACACCGGATTACTTGCCCCTGAAAAGGAAGCTTCAATGTCACATAAAACACTCAATATGCAAGCCGATTATTAAAAGCAAGATACATTTCATGATACGTTCTAGGCAATATAGCATTAAAGTATTACCACCTATCTCTGTGGGTTTTGAGAAAAATAATCTTAAATGCCAAGGATATCAAATTCACAATTAAAGCAGAATACCCGCTACACTATCTTGTCCTTTTATACTCATTTCTGGTTTTAAACATTTGATGCATAAAGGAAAACATAGAGTGCTAATATACACTAACTGAAGTATTACTCTGGTGTAAACAAATACCATCATTATCTTGTATTTTGTTACATTTTAAAAAGTATACAAGTATTCTCAACAGTGTAGGGGCAGTATCCATACAATTTTTCCATCAGGATGCCAGCCTCAGTCAATCAAACAGATTTATTTTGTTTAATGCTCACCTTGCTTCCTCAAGTATGAAAGACTTTTACTCTAGATTTCTACAGGGTGAAGACTCTCTATTTCAGTTGTACTTGAACTTATTTGTCCTTTGTCCTTCCCCCTCCCCCCCCCCCCCCCACAACAAAAAAATCCTCTAACAAAGTGGCAATTCCAGAATTCTTGACTCTAAGGTGGCATAAGTATATCTCTAAATCCCTGACATGCAAAGAAAAGGGTTTTTAAAATCAACAGGGTGGGGAGTTATAGGTAAACAATTTTGACAGGGTGGGAGTGGGGTGCAAAACATGTATCTAAGCGAATTTTGACTAGGGGTACCACCCTTTTTCCCCTGTAACGCAAAAATGAAGTTGCTTCACGCCACATTGCTAATTTCATTATATACACAAATTTTGAAAAACTGCAATGTCACGTCTCAGTGTGGGTTTCACTTACAGGAAAGTCCTAAATTCTGTAACATTCATTCATGTCGGTCCCGACGCAAAAGGGTATAGAGAGATTGGGAGAGGGTTTTGTATTTTGATGGTTCCTGGGTCTACGGCAGGGTTGTAATGGAGAGGAATCGATTACGCAGATGAAGTTTCATGATGCAATGGATGCCAGTAACACGATCACGCTCGAACCATTTTTTAGGGAGGTATGGTGGAGAATCATCATAAAAGGTGTTCGTCACATACGTGCATGATATGCAGATTGTACTGGTAAGGGTAGACTCTTGCTTGAGTTACAGTATCATTACACTAAGGCAGCATATGTCAGGTTTTGAAAAGGGATGTATACAGTGCTTCTTTACTAGCCGCATAGTTCTAATTGCCATTCTCACCACCACCATCACCACCATTATTATTATGATCATCATCACCATTATCACCATCATCTTCATGATCATCTTCATGATCATCATCACAATTACTTTCATCATTATCCTTGTCTTCATTATAATCATTTCTTAATAATCATCACAATGATAATAATAATCATCATCATCATCATCATCATCATCATCACCATTATCATTATCAACATCACCATTACCATCATCATGATCATCCTCAACATTAATTTCACCACCACCACCACCACTAACATCACCATCACATCCTTTGTAATCAGGACAGCTATCTCTGCACATTATTACCACTTTACAACACAATTAAATCTGCATTTAACCCGAAACCACATACACTTAAAATCTTTCATACTTCCTAAATCACCCAAAGGCTACAATCACTTTGTATAAAGCTAGGATGAATTTAGTTTGAAGTTTGATGACTTGACTCCGAGGTACCTATCATGATGACTCGGTTATAGATCCAATTCTAATGACTTTGGTTTTAGGGGTAATGGTGCGAACAAGATAGCCGCTTTCTAATGGACTGCACTAATTGACTGTACTGCTATCTCATTACAAACCTAAATTTCTTTCTATCGTTAGCTCGCAAGGGCATTTGAGAAAAAGAAAAGCTCTGAGTTAACACCCATCAGGATCTAACATGCGATTGGTGGACGGACGGGTTGTTGACTTTTGAGATTAGATTTCATTTCAAATGGACTAAAAGTGATGTTTTAAGGCATGAAGCTATAACAGGTTTGGCAGCCAGTGTAATAATGCATACCCATGTTCTCTTTTAAAAAAGCAAAATTTAGAAACTATACTGAAACACATATCTTATCCATATTTGATATATGCACAATATCACATGTACATGAAAGAATTAATTAATTCTATTATGGAGAACAAATAGCATTCAATCTTTTTGAAGGGAAATTATTCTAAAATTACTACAGAAGAGCCTCAATAAATTTTAATCATACAAGCTGATTTTAGGTCACTTACTGCTAACAAAAATCTGATCAACACAGAAATGCTACTTTTGTATTGGTTGCATGTGCACTTCTTCAGACAGCTAAGCGATGCTTCAAATGCATTGGGATTTGATACAAGGATTTTTTTTTTAAAGGAAAAATGGAAAACTTGGCAACTATTTTTTGACACAGTTCTGTCCATGTATATTTGTTAAGGTGCATGATGAATTTTTATTTCACCAGTGTTGCCGATTTGAAGGGGGGAAAGCTGTTCAATCTAGCCCTTTACTGAAAAAACCCTGTTTCGCATTGATTTTTGTCTCAACCCTATCCGAGTTAGATGTGAACTTCTCACATTCTCACTACACCAACAAATTTTTGAGGAGAAAAAGGAAAAGAGGGAAAGAGTATCTTCTAAATTGAATATACATAAACTGATCAACTTTGATAGCATGCTGCACTTTCCACTAAAGAAAGGAAAGATAATTGTTTGAAGAAGTAAAAATACAACAGCACACTGTTTTCTAGGAGCTAGGATACTAACTCTAAATGCCCTATGTGATTTCAATGATATTAAGACACTTCAAATAAGAATGCTTGGATGGGTATACTGCATACAAACTGTCTTCCGGGGAAAACCAAAATGAGCAATTGAAAATCAGGGATGACAAGAAAGTTCTGCTTTTTTTAGTTTCCTAATTCGCCGCTTCCCTCTTACAGTCCAGGGTTTCAAAGAAGCCCTTGAAAGTGTCCCTGTTAATCTTGTAAGTCAAGCAACAAAAACGAATCCATCTTCCTGCGATCTAGCTCCCGGTGGAACGAAAGCTTTTATCCTACCATTTGAGCAGCAAGATTGCAGTACGGTGTTACTCCAAATAAGGGCCACCCGTCACCAAAGGACTTTGCCTCGGCAGCAGGTGGAATACCTGTTCCAGCGCAAGTGTTGGGTAATCCCACAAGGGAACCGACCATCCTGCGGCAAAATCCTTTTGTGATCCTCACGTTGTCTTGTTGGAATGATAAATGTTAAGGTGCGCAAAGCTTTTAAACGACTCTCAACGAGACAGCCGTGTTACGATTGGAATTTGGAAGAGTTAAAGCTACAGTGCACCTGACGAGCTATCCACACAAAATGTACTTTATCAGTTTGTGGAAACATTACTGTATGCAACTAATTAACATAATCTGTCTGTGCAAATGACTTTACAAGTTTTAATACTGTCCTTGTTTTTAACAACTGGTACTAACATACTGGAGTGGCCTTTTAGATGCAATTTCATATATTCCTGTTATCATTGCTTTAATTTTTAATGGCATGAATTTCTACACTAAACATGTATTTTATTAGCAATCATGCATGGTTTGGTGAAGATGAATTTCTCAGACTTCTTTAAAAAACCTAAAAAGAGGTTTAGCAAGAATATGCATGTTTCCTTTCAGTCATATTACCAAGAAAATTAATGGTAAAAAAAATATATATATAAATACAAGGAAATATCTCATGGATGTATCTTCTTTCTTCTAGAACCTATGGGACAAAAGCCATATCGTTTCATTCCAAACAATGTTCTCCTAAGGACTTTTCAACCAATAAAGCAAAAATATAATAGGCTTAAACAAACAGACCGAGAAACTTGGAGAGACACTTGATATAAAATTTTGATTGGGTCACTGAGCCTGTCATAAAACGACAGATCACTATTGATGATGAAACAAACAGATCATACCAGAGGCTAAATAAAGGTATCTAAATGACCACTCAACATCAATACAATATGTATAATTGTTCAAATGGAAATCTTAGTTGTTGATAGATCAATACCACTTACAGCTTTTTTTTTTAAAGCACATAAGTGTGGTTTTGCTGTAGTAGACCAGCTAAAGCTACAATGTTATTAGTTTTTAATAGGGGAGGGCCATCTTGGGCAGTCAGAAGGTGATAAAGCTCCCACTCATCCTCTCACCCCATGGGCATGGCCACATCGTCTGTTTAGAGTCAGAAAGGCGTTAACTCTGTGTCAAAGATAAGCTTTAGTTCTGGTCATGATAACAAATAAATTCTCACAGAATCCAACAAAACTTACAATGAATGTTCAAGATTGAAAATAAATGACATGTGGCAAATGATTTTGGTAGAAAATGCATAGGGCTGAGTAATGAGCATAGAAAGATAAGGAAATCAAGGTAAGTAGGCCCCACACCCTCTGCTTAACACGGGCCACTATGTGCAAATGAAAGTTGTGGTTTTTATTGAAGATGATTTCCAGCAAGTTTTTTGTGAGGTTGTTTTTATTTTACTGGTTCAAACAATCAATCTACTGCAGGATAAACAATCCAGAATGAATTATAGTCATGTTCTCTCGACATAGGATGCCCAAACCAGAGCTCAAGATTAGCTTTAAAGTATATGAGTTAACATCCTTGTGGCTCCGAGGGGGGCATTGCAACCAGCATACAGGGGTTAATTGCAAAACGATCCTGTGAGGCCTCTGGAAAGTTGAGGTCTGTTACCTTACGTCCAAAACGGTAACATTAACGAAGAGCAAAACAAGGAAATGAGAAACTCTCTCGAGAGATATCTTTAGACTCCCAGGGGCACCAAATTAAATGCAATTTTGGTCACAGTCTATACTACCCAATAATGAGTCTAGAGGACCTGAATTAACCTAATCAACCTATCGGCTTTCTATAAATGAGTACATTAGGGGTAATACTATCTCCTGCCTGGTTACCCTATTTCTCACTCCTTTGTGCCTCACATGATTCAACAGTTAAAGGGAACCTAAACCTTCATACTAAGTTACTTTTATTGTAAAGTTTAAGATATTTGAAAAATATCAGTGAAAATTTGAACAAAATCAGGCCATGAATAAGGAAGTTAGAGCTTTTTGAAATGACTAGTCACTAGAGGGCGGTATTCAATTTGATGACATCATCT
>JARBES010000115.1:9573928-9587104 GCA_030265145.1 Strongylocentrotus pallidus
AGAAAGATCGGGGAGATATGTGAAAATATCTCGAATATGACAGGTGGGATAAAGATTGTTGTCAATGGTAGATTATGGTTCCCTTCACTTCTCGCGTGCTAAATGGTCGGGGCGACGTTGCGGTCAGTGACCGGTCGGCGCCGGAAGGCCAGGCGACAGAAGAAGGGGTGGTGTTGGTCTTTAGGCTAGTTTTGATCATGCGACTGGAAGCAGATGTGTGATCATGATGGCTCCCATGCCTGTTCTGTGGTTGTACTGGTGTGCCAACCTTATTCATTGATCGATGGAGAGTCAGGCAGAAAGAGATAGAGAGAGAAAGATTGTGTGTGTTTGTGTGTGTGTGTGTGTGTGTGTATGCGCGTGAGTGCGTGTGTGTTATGTGTGTGTGTGTGTGTGTGAGTGTGTGACAGGTTACACAGTGAGAGGTAGAGAGAGAGAAAGAGCGCGCGAATTGAGAGAGGCATACGAAAGACATTATTTAAAAAGAAGTTTGTGTGGATGAAATAGAACAGATGGAAGGTATTCAATTTCTTTCTTTTTTAAATCTAGAATTAGGAAGAGGATTCAGGAACGAAAAGATGGTTAGGGATCTTATATCGGTATTTCAGGGGTTTAACGAAATCTGGATATGTAACACCAATTCGTATCCATGGTACCAACACATATCAAAACATTCAGTTGTACAATGGCACGCTGCACTGAAAAAGATATACCTTGTTCTAAAAAGAAAGGCGCCGAAAAAGCACCATACGTGACATTTACACGTTTTGACTATCTTTTCTCTTCACTGCTCTTTGTATGAGCAGAAAGGTGTTATCTGTCCTATATTAATTTTAGCTGTTCTCATATCTTTCACATCTGCCATATACCAGGCATGGGCTGAAGGTTGGAAGAAAAATATAATATCATAGTGAAAGGAGCTATCTAAGTGCTATCTTCTCGTTTGCCTGATGACAAAATATTCAGCTAACTTGTCAGAAAATTTTCCTCGTTGAAGTGAAGTATTATTATTCTAAACAGTACATTACATACATACCTTGTTATCTTACAAAACCTTTATTCAGTATAAAAATGAAGGAAAAAAAAATGAAATGGAATATTTATTTTAAAAAAAACACACACATTAATTATAACCCCCAACAGTAAAGAAAAGAAAATTCTAAACCATACCTGCAAAAATATTTTTTTCAAACATCTTTCCAACTACATAAACTAAAGAACATATTCCCCAAAAACTATTTCCTAAAGTCCACAAAATAAAACACAATTTTTTTTGTCCTACTCATCCCCCCCAAGATAAAAAATATAATTGGAGGAAAAAAAGAAGGAAAGCCTGCTGCATTTCAAAAGCTCCTTATTTTATCACCTGCCTCATCTTTTTAATAACCATTCCCACGACCAGTGACGTCCCTGTAGCCCACTGGTGAAATAAGGGGGAGCACAACCGGGCTCTTTTGAAAATCATATGGCACATTTTAGGTAAATGAAAACAATTATGTGCCCCGTAATTCATAATTGTATTTACACCTCCCCTTCCCCGTTCAAGTTTTAGAGTCAAAGGGGACTTAAAAAATTGCTTTTGGTTCTTTCTTCAGAAAATGTTCAGCATTGTACTCCCACCCTTTCCACCATTTGGAAGGAGTCCTGTATCCGCCCCTGCCTTTTGTCACCATTTACATCATCGCCATCATCTCTCTCGCTTTACCTGTATCTTTTCTTCCAACAGGGAAATGTTACAGCCTCACATTTATTCATGTTATTGGAAGACATTACCCCGGGCAATCAGCTCCATTATTGCAATAAATGCCACGTAGATGAGTGAACTTGGTTTCTTTCATTAGTTTGAGCCCACTTCACATTTTAAAACTGTCCCAAAGTGACATTGCCTTTTTGGAGATCTATATAGACGTGACATGCCTTACGCAGATGTAGTCCTATAATAATAAGTCACCTTATAGGAAACTGCATGATAAGTCGAAATTCCTTTTTACTCTTGAACTTGAGATCTGAATTTTCTAATCCTATATTTTCGAATTTCAAATTTGTGTGTGAAAAGAAACACATTTTGATGTTAATTATCGATCCATGTAAAAATAGCACACGATTTTCTGTAGTTTAATATGGATAATTACAAAACGTTCAAACAATGTATATCCTACGTTATTTTAATGTTCGATAATCATATGCCTGATTAAGGAGTAAATGGGCCTACAAATCTATTGAGTTTTATGTTGGTTCTACTTGATGGCTTTGCCTATATGAAAGTTTTATAAAAACTATAACAAATAGTCTGTGGACCTTAAGAAAAATAAAGGTTTTTGCCTCTTGGACCTGACATGTTATGTTGGAGAAATGCATGTGATTCTAGATACCGTCTGTTATACATGTAGAACTTCAGTGATCTGTAATTCAATCTTTCATCGAAAAGAAAAGAAGAGAAGATAAATGATAGGGGCTGCACGGAGAAAAGCATGTGAAGGGGATGCAGAAATGGAGAATAGCCGCAGGTGATCCATTCTCGGTGCGTCCGATACCAATCCATCAACGTCAATTACATATTGAGATGTGACAAATTTCAGTCTCTTTTTATCCCTGAACAATGCGCCCATAGTCCCGCCTACCCTGGTCGGCGTCGTGTTATTTTAGCTGCTGTATCAAACAATTTAGCAAAATAAAGGGAGAGAATTCGACTTGTTGTAGGTGTATAATCTCTGGGTGTAATAGTAATGCATAAGGCTATTAATATCATTTTTAGTTGTAAGCCCTAACAAAGAGGAGTCCAAACTGAGATAGACTTGAGTAATTCTGAATAAGATGACCTCAAATATCCCTTTGGATCTTTATTCGACTTACAATGTAGATGATCAATTGTGTTGCACCCACATCTGATTCTTTATACACAGGCTAGTGGGAAGCAGTATGAACTGCCGATTTAAACAATTTTCCATTCATAATTTATGATAAATATGTGCAAGCGATGGTTTCATGGGAAGTCATGGATTTGGTATGTTAAACTTTAAAAGTGAATATTCATATAATATTGAAAGGCAAGACATGTCTTCCTATTACATTGTTGATTGTTACTTTAGTTTTCTTGAAGGAAACGAATACACAACATTTACCCAAAACCCTAGGTAATACATATTGGAGAAGGTTCATGCAAGTTATCAGGAATAAATAAACATTTTTGAGCTTCTAAAACAATACAAATTGAACTTTTAAACCTAAGAATGTCTCAACAGCAGCACTAACTTTCATGTGAACATTGGACTCCGTCTGGGGCTTTTACACCCTTGGAGAAATGCACTATTTGGCTTTAATTATTGAAACTTGCATTTAAAAAAAAAAGTGGTTATGGATTTTAAAACGCAATTCATGTCAGGGTATACCTATACTAGAAAATCATCTCATGTTATTGCGTAAGAAATTAACTTCCACCGCCCATGCAGGGGCACTTTAATATATAACATCACATAATAACAAACCTTTAGAGCTTTGAATCTTATAGCGCTTTGTGGGGGAAACTCGTTTCAGTACTTTCCGTTAATCTAAAAACACTCTGACGTGTTAAACTTTAACCTAAAATAAATATTATAATGATGTCACATTCCTAGAAAAATACTTGAAACAGAGGAAATGAGTCGGGGATAAATACGACGAATAGGGGAAGCATGCGAGGCCTGCGACCGGACATTAGAGATTAATCCTTTACGGAGTCACTGCTTTTAATGTCTTTCCATGTCACACATATTTGGTTCAGTCTACCAATCAGTATTTAAAGACTACTCATACATTGCTTGCAAACTTGAATGCATGTAATGTTATTGTGTGTCTTTTCTTTGGGGGGGGGGTGGGATATTACACTAGAAAGATGACAGATAATTACGGATTGGTATAGTCGATTGTATCAATGTTCCCAAAATAATTTGGAAGGTTCAGCTATGTCTTTAAAGAGAATCGTTTTCTGACACTATCTACAAGCATCTTAATTTAATCAATTTCTTGTTTATAAAATTTGAGTCGTGTTTTCCATTCATTTCTGCTTAGAGTATAAATATATTTTATTATTACCTCAACTATTAATGTTATATTTATATTTCACCTAAAGAGAGGAACGTGTATGGGAAACAAAATTATTTTATGCAACATACATCATAGATCTGAAGATATGCAGTTATGAAATCTTGCGATACATGATTTTAAATCGTTCTATCTAGAAATGAACACGTGCAGGTGATAGTGGTGGAGAGCAGGGCAAAATCAATTTTCGGTCTGGAGGGCTGAAAGATATCGCATTCCGCCAATCCAGCCGATAATTTATTGGAGATCGTTTCCGCAAATTTACACGGCGATTCTTCATTCCCGAATGAGTCCGGAAAATACTTCCACGGAAATCTCGCTCGCGTTTCCAAAACGAGCCCCGAGCAATCATGCGCAAGGAGTTAAGTGTCATTCTGCTCTTTAAATTGGCAATCTACCGCGGAGGGTTAATTTTCGTCAATATGGAGGATGATGTTACAAATTGCACCGGTTGACGAAAGCAAGCCTGTTGGTATTTGTTTCACTTAATGTGCATGAGTGCATGGTAACATTGTCGGGATATAATCCATATAGTGTTTGAATTTATTAGCGTACCTTAATACAAAAAATTAAGTTTAATTATGTAAAAGGCATAGTAGCACAGTGCCGTGGTAAATAATCTCATTCGAATGGCACAGCAGAGTGAGAGTGAGAGAGGGAGGGAGGGAGGAAGGGAGAGAGAGAAAGAGAGAAAGAGAGAGAGAGAGAGAGAGAGGAATAGAGAAATGGTGAGGAAATGGTGAGAAGATAACCCAATCGCTCCCTGCATGCCGTGTGTAAACATCACACCCATCCACCATACACCCCCCCCCCCGCGACTGGAACTAAGTTACACCAATGTACTGTACAAACAGATCCATATATACACGATTAGGACAGACTCACAACATAGCGATATTTATTTAAATTTCCATTAACACATACTAATTCAACATCTAACGTAGATACGTAGACCCAACTTTTCACAGGAATGAAACTGGAATGATCGTTAGTTAATTTTGCTCTTTCCTATTTTGTTACCAAGCCCTAAGTAAACAGCGTCGTGGAAAGATGTCACTAAAATCATAAGATGATTTTCATCATCGAAAATGAAAATGATGTGGCTATGCCTTGTAAATTTTGTTACAAATGAACACAGCTAGTCTGAGAGTGAAATAATATTAAGAGAATGTTTCTAATGCTACCTTTGATCAATGCCAATTGTTTAGTCTTGGGGACTTTTAGGGAAAATAAAGCTTATTTCTAAATCATCTGATAAAAATATATGACTCGGTTAAACCGTTTTCCCCATATAAATCTTTGATATCCTTGTGATGTTCAAATCAGAACATCGCTCATTAGGCACTAAGTGTATTCAGTTCTACATGATACCCCAATTAAATAATATATTAACTTCATAATTTTTCTTCATTTGTTACTTGATTACAGTAATGATCGTCCACAAGATATTCTTTAAATCATTAAAATATTTTCAAGAGTCCAAATCAGTCAAACTATACCTTTAAGTCTAAGATCACATATCTTGGCCGTAACCTTGCACTCACTTCATACGCTCCTTCTAAACAAACCAAATACTCTTGTCTACCCGGCTGAGCTCGGCCTAAACCATATAAACAAACTGGGTTGATAAGGTGGCCTTAAATGAACTCAGTGATGAAAAGCAGCGAATTAGTCTAGTCAGGTTGGACATAAACAGCGGGCAAATTTGTCAGCTATATATACTGCAGTCGTGACTTGGGCTTAAAGAGAAAGTTGAGTTTTTGGGAGAGGGGAAAAATGATTTGTGAGCGTTTTTCATTGTTATTATGCAAGTGTGGAGGAACATCAAAGAAAAAAAATGTTCTCTGAAAAGCATGGCTCTTCAAATGCCTTCATATTCTAAATATGTCATGTATCAGCTTAAAAATATGGGCCTCATTTTTATGCCACATGTTTGTGTAGTCCTATATACATCTTTCTGTGTACAGTGCTTGTTACTTTTACCAAGACTGGGCCAAAATTCTTATCATTTTGATGATTCCAGAACCTTGCAGTACACACCAATACTTATATGCTACATGATCAACTTTTTCTGATCGATACCACACCGTTTCTTGCAATGCAATCGTATGACCAGAACTCAACTTCATCTTTAAATCGAACATGGAACTGTTGGGTGTAGAACCACATGGGGTGATTGGTGTAGTCCCGTATAGAGTTATTATTAGTAATCCCATATGAAGGAATCTAAGCATGGTAAAAGATTTGATTTATAAGAGTCTGAGCAGGGTATGGATTTACGTCGTACGTAGATATGAAGTAACTATTTTAAAAAAACTTATAATTGTGCGCACTCTGACTCTTTTTCATAAAACGAGCTATAAATAACAACAATCGCTATATAGCTAATTTGTTGATATAAAATGTAGTCATTTAAAAGGCAAGTCCGGCCCTTTTTACAAGTTGAATTGAATAACTAGGGACAAATTTAACAAAGTAGTGAAAGCTTAATAAATATCGGATGAAAAGTTTTGTTTGAAAGTTTCGCATAATTCAATGAAACAGTGATACGTATCGCATAAGCTGTGTGCAATTTGTGAGTTGATGATGTCATCCCCTCAATTGTTTCGTTTCGTTTTGTACTTAATTAAAAAATTAAAAAATATAACTTTTCTGCTCTGATGATGGATTTCCGATGTCAGGAATTAATGCAATATTTCATAATTTGCTTCAAATTTCAATGTGGTTTGAAATTGTATATATTAACCTGTCTAGCCCTGAAATGCCAATGACAAATATACAGACTACCAAGAAACACTATTGCTTTAAATGTCGAACTGCAAAAAACGAGACATATTTTTTCGTAAAGGGAGTTTTTTTGTTGTTGCTTTATCCAAAGGATAATCTGAACAAAGTTCTAAACTCTGTATGTGACCTTTGCCAGTTGGCGGCCTGCGGCACTTAAAGCACGATATTTTTTGTTCTATGTTTCCTGTCGCATTACACGGTACGTAGGCTGACTAGCCAACACACCATGCATCGCCGCTCAGTATTAGACCAGTGGTGTAGAAATAGAGGCAACTTGGGAATAAGGTGAAGCTATAAAAGGGAAAACAAATCAACATTTGCGAATACCCTGATCCCAACTCATGAATGTTAGAGTACCTGAAGAGAAGCAAGCGGCAGACAGGCGAGTAATTTTCTTTTTTTTACCGCAGGGGAGATTTTTTTTTACACTTGAGAAGTTACTTAACTTTCCACGAAAGAGCAACAGAGGAAAAGAACGATATGTGAAAGAGGCCTATACATAATAGGTTTATAAGCAGATAGATATTTACATATCGATGCTTCCTTATATCATGTTAGATTGTTTTAAAGTATGTGCTTGTTTTTAGAAAATAGTGTGCTCAGTAACTGTGTATTAAAGAGACAACAAACAAACAAAAATTAAAATCATTCAGGCCCATTCTATTAGATGTAAGCAATGACTTTCCAAACTTCATTTCGTTTTCGAATCCCAAACAATAGATTCATCAAGCTTGTTTACAAAATTGTAATGTCGGATATCAAATTGAACATCTACAATCAAACATTTTTTTCCTGCTCGATGACAGATTAAAATGGATTCATGTTTTTGCTACAAATGAATCAATTTAGTGACAGAAGTAGTGTCACAAACGTGAAAGTAAGAGAGCGAGAGAGAGAGAGAGAGGGAAAGGGGAGGGGAAAGCCAGGGAGAGGGTGAGAGGGGAAATAAAATGGGAGAAATCGACAAAAGGGAGAGGGGAGAGGGGAAAACGAGGTATCAAAGAAAGCCGAAGAAAGGGAATGGGGGTTTGAGAGAAAAAATATTAGAGATGGCAGTGGATGAAGGGTTCAAGATGGAATGGAATCGGGGGCAGGTAAAGAGAAGTCTTCAGTCGTGAGTCTGTTAGGGTTGTGGTAATTGGAGCGTGACTCGATGATTAGTTTATGATGAAGTCATCCAAAAAGTGGTCTGCCGCTCAGCATTTAACCGTCTGTGACAGGTTCACCCGATGGGGGAGACACTTTTGAGAGGAACATAACTGGGATGCTTTAGATACGATATTGATTGAAAGATTGGGTATATATCATTTATTCAAATTTAGAAGATATTGAATACAAAATATTAATGACGGAAAGTTGGGTACAAAGTGAAACAGGTGGTTCTAACATTCCAAAATAGGAGTAACGCATAGAAATGTTACAGGACTCAAAATATCATTTCTATTTTATTTCAGATTTATATAAATGCACATGGATATTTTTGTAGCTAACATCACATACTTGAGTAAGTGGATTTTAGTTTTATAAATAAAAATGGGTGAGAACTTGAATCCGTGGAAGAATAATGGCGTCAAATAGCACACTATTTGGATGTAAATGTGGACAATAGAGTCTACAAAAAAGAGAGGAACCGTGGAGATGCATGGGATAAAATGGAGAGGGGGAGAGATGAGGAGAGAGAGAGAAAGCAAGAGAAAGAGACGAATAGAGATAGAGACAGAGAGAGAGAGGGGGGAGGGAGGGAGAGTGAGAAACATAGAAACATTGGGCATGTTGGGTGGAGTATAGAGACTTGATGCATCTTCTTCGCTCTAGTTATCTCACCATCTCACACCAATATTCTCCCGGGCTAAGTCAGGCCTACGATCAATACAAAAGTGTATCTGCCATTCATTTCCTCCATCTCATCCTGAACACATCACCTTACCATAACCAGAGGAAGAAAAAGAAAAACCACATCCCCGCTCCTGCTTCTTTTTCATTCACTCATTACATTAGCGAGCGTGCGCGGACGTTGAACCAGACAGAAGTGAAAGTGGCGCCAAAGAGAGGCGCCTCAGGGGAATTTCACCTGGGTGTCGTCTGCATCTGTGGCGGCGGTTTACCGGGGTCTCCCCGCGTCACCGTTTTTAGATTTTAAAGGTGTGATCGAAGTTTGTAGGTGGGTGCGTGTGCGTGTTTTTTAGGGTATGTGTGTGTGTGCGTAAATGCGTCCTTCATAGTTCATACAGTAGCTTTTTGAGTGTGTGAGGGTGATTAGCTGTGTGTGTATTCTTATCTTTATCTATGTCAATATCTACAAGTTATACTTGTATAGTTGCAGAGAACAAATCGCTTATTCGAACTTAATCAGGTCTGAGATGTTTTGAAATTCCATATTTTTTACCGTTGGAAAAAAGAAAAAAAATCGTCACCTCATCACTGCATGTCATCGTTTATCAGATGATGCGCCAAAATCATCTCTTGTATTTTTGCTAATAATATTAACCGAGGAAAAAGATATTCTCAATTCACATTTGCAAATGCAACGTCGTTTGTTGATAGAAAACACTGCTGTACGTTGGTGTAGTGGTCAATTTTTTGTCTTCCTGTCAACTTACAAGGGTTCGAATCTGAGTCATATATTTCGGATGGTGGAGGAAGTCCCTCATGTAAATAATCAGATCTGAATGATAATGTTTGTTAACATGGTGAAATAAATAATTACACTCACGCGCGCACATACCGATATGTCCTAAACACCGCATACAGTCTGTTTATCCCTAAAAGTATATGGTCTTTCAAATTAAATAGTCCTTCAAATCAAAACTTCTTCCCTAACCAATCGTTTTCTGTTAAAACTAGATAAGCTAACATTTGTGAAACCGACCACTATTTGGTCCGAAGACCACAACGCACCTTTAAGCTGTGTCATTCCAATACTCTGACCATTGACGAGAGTAGTGTACACCATGCATATGCATCATGTCTGGCTTACCTCTCCACCTGAAAATCCTGTCTCCTCTATCTATTTTGTCCTCCTTTATTTTACCCATCTTCTATTTGCTTTTTCATTTCTGCTACTTCTGGTCACACTCTGAAACAGAATCTTCAATTACAAACACTTGCCGCATGCGTGAGTCATTCCTCCAACTCTTTAATTCACCTATTTCTTCGATCAAAATCATATAAATAAAAAAAAGTGTGCCCAAATCCCTCTGGTATCACGTGTCCTAGGTACAGTTACAAGTTTCTTTCCGCTAGTATTTTAGTGATTTTGCGCGCCGGTGTATGGATGAGTATTTTATTCATGAGTATGTAACGTAGAGATGAGTAGCATTGATTTTCACAAGCTGCTCTCTTGAGCTCTCTCAAGCTCTCGAGATGATCTTGTTTAATGAGGGAGAGATGCATGATGGGTAACATGATGAGGCGGAGTTAGATTTGGTCATGCAAGTGTGTCATCAATCATCCATGAAGTGGTTCTTTATATTTGTTTTATCGACTCGAAATGCAAAGAGAAAGCGCTAAAGCAGGTGATATTAGGTTGTATAACACATTTCAATGTTCTCTTTATGGAAAAGGTTGATCATATATGATTAGAGTTACAATTCGATATGCTGTAGTGCTGCAATTTAATCAACATAATACTGCAGTTACAAATCATAGTATTTGAATGGAAGTGTGACAGCGTAGTATAAATTCTCGTAGATATCTTGTAGCGTGTCAAAAGTGTCAAATTATGTGCAATTGTTTTTATACTTCTTATTAATATTGATGAATACATTTATCTCATCTGTATTTTTCGAAGAGTTAAAAATGTGGGAACCTTTTTTGTAACATTATCAGTATTTTTTCAAAGAGTTACAAATGTGAGGAACTTTTTTTTAAATAGGAATTATCTCTCCAAATAATACTGCCATCTATTTAACATGGAATGCCCGATTATAACTATTGCGTAATACCGTTTAGAGTTCTGATCACCATAATTAGATTTACCATCGTCTGTAGCTGTTGCATGCACCATTGTCGTTGAAATACTGTCGAAGGTGTGAGAAAATTCAATGGAATATTAGTATACCAGTGGATTGGGAGTGCGGTATTTTATTTTTGACATCTTGATAATTGACAAGCTTAACCTACGGCATGCCATGGTGTTGAACGATATGCGCTTGAAAGTGATTGACTAATGTAAACCAGCTCGCATAAACGGAGCTTAGAAACGGCGCCAATTAGAGAAATATTCACGGCATAATATTATGAAGAGCGACAAAATCCGTGAACAGGTGCGCAAATATGAAAGGGGATTGAGGGTGATTTAAGGAGCCCTGTCGCCGCTTCCGCTGCCCGGATAATGAAAGTTGGTGGTTCCTCCCCCCCCCCCCTCCCTCTTCTTCTTTCTCTTCCCAATCCTTTCTCCTCATTTTTTTCTCTGGCGTTCCACATGAATTCTTTACGAACAGTTTTAGAAATCCTTCGGTCTATTGAAAACTATTAAAAATCGATTTGTAGTGTAGACCTGCAGTGAATATGTGCCACTACAAGTCAATTTTTTAAATGTTTCAAATTGGTTCTCAAAGAGATAATACCAAAGTATTGTTTATAATTTTCGGTATAATCACGCGTTGATTTGTAGAATTTAAGGATCAGAAAGCTAAAGACACTTCTCGCTTTCATCACATGTTGGCATTAACCGTAGAACAAATCTAGGATTGCTTTTACTTTGTTGGAATGTTCAAACAGTTTTAAAATCGTTTTAGTTTTTGCATGTTTCAGATGAAAACCTACATCGTTGTTCTCATTCACAAAGTATTTACATTTTGTTTTGGTCGGTTTTCGAATGTTAGTATAGTTTCACTTCTTTAGGCTTTCTATAGCCTCCAACTTCGTTTTCTCCTCATTAATACTTCTCCCTATCTCTCGCATACCAATCTCTCCACACAGGCACACATGAAATATAGACGAAGGCGTCCACCACTCCATCCCATTTAGCCAATCACAACCCTCCCGTGACATCACATGCTCGTAATTACTCACGCATGTTGTACAACCAGTCAACTTTTCGTGGGAGATACGCAGACGACACCTTGAGCCGAAAGCATCCCGCCGATATCTCCCAGTTCGCGGAGTGCACATTTTTGGAATAAGTCAGGCGTCTAATACTTTTTCGTGGAGTGTTTGCGTACCAGGGAATTCTCGCTTTCTATTTGGATTTACTATACATGCCGAAGTAACTGGATTCAATACACCATCGTGTTTTGTGGATTCATTTTAACTGGAAAGGTATGTGCATTTGTCGATTTATTAACCAAATTACACTTGAAAACAGTAGAATTACAGTTCTTTGTCCAGTCAAAAGCCCACCTGAATGTTTCTTTTTTAAGCAGCTGTTGATATGTACCTAAAGGAGAAACGTTCAGTTAAGTAGGCCTACATTTTTCTAATTTAGATTTGTTACAAGACGTATATTTCATTATTCACCGTATGGCTTTACCTCTGATAGGCCTTCATGTAACATTATAGGCTGTTCACATTAAAGACACTTTTGACATTTACTTGATAAAAGACTTCTATATGTTGCCATGGTAACCATAGCAGAATCCAAGTCCCTAGCTCTAGAAGAAAAATTATCTCCTTTCTCCATCTTCGTATTACCATGGCTTCCCCGTCTCTTCTGCCCTTTTGCATTTTACCATTGGATATCGAGTATTGACTTATCCTTTTAACAATTTAGCCTGCAGCATTATTCTCATTCTACCTTCTGAAAGCATCAATCTATTTATCTCGCTGTCTATCACTATCGGTCTATCCCGTATGTACATGTATTATCCGTTCTTTTTATCTCGCTCTTCCCTAACTGTCTTGTATATTTTCTTTCGCCATTTTCCTTCTTAATTCCCTTTTAAGAGGGCAATATTTTTTTTGTTTCTTTTTAAATATCACTCATATTCCCCATTTTCTCTTTTCTTTCCCCTTTCTCTATATTTTGTGTGCGTCTTTCTCTCCACCTCTCTCTCTCTCTCTCTCTCTGTCTCCCTCTTACCTTTTCTCTCAATTGCCCCTTTTCGGTTCTTTTCGTTCCTTTATCATCTTGCTCTTTATACTCCGTTACTCCTATAGATATTTCCACCCTTCTGTGGATCTCTCTCTACATCATCTCAATGTCATGTAACACCGCCCACTCTCTCCCTCTCTCTCTCTCTATCCCTCTCATTCACTCTGTTTCCCTCTCGCTCTTTTTATCTTTCAATTTCCCCATTTCCCCCTCCTCATCACTCCTCCCTCGGTTCACCTCGCCCTAACCCTTTATCTCTCTATCTCTATATATTC
>JARBES010000115.1:9669087-9679203 GCA_030265145.1 Strongylocentrotus pallidus
AACTTTTATAAATTTCGCTCAAATGTACAAGTTACACAAATGTAATGATTTTACTCAGTGTAATTTTTCGATTGCAATGATACCAAATTTAGTCAAGTTTGAAATCAATAAACCATCTCTTTAACTGTAGGCCCCAAAACCTGATTCACTGAACGATCCTTCACTCAATGTCCAACAAAACTTGGAGGTAAATGTCAGATCACCCCTTGAATGCTTTTGCAGTGCTATAGCATAATTGATTTTGTTATATTGAGGCAACTTGCATAGTAAGTACCCTAACTTTACCAAAACAATAGGGTGAATACATTTCTATGAACAGGTTTGGTCAACAACACATTACTACAAAGAGTTAGTGTTTGAGCATATTCCCTTCAATGAAAAAAAAGTATCATTATCCCCTCCACCTCCATTTACTATACTTACAGGTAAAGACGCAGATTCCCTCAAGCCTTAGAAACATTATTGTGTGAATAAATTTCTTTGAACAGGTTTGGTCAGCAACATATAACCACGAAGAGTTAGTGTTTGAGCATATTCCCTTCAATGAAGAAAAAAAGTATCATTATCCCCTCCACTTCCATTTACTTTGCAGGTAAAGACGCAGATTCCCTCAAGCCTGCTGCAGAGTGTACCCCTATCGAGTACCCCAAACCAGACAACGAGATCAGCTTTGATCTATTGAGCTCTGTCGCACTCAGTGGTACGAACCATGAAGGAGACCAACCGGCCCATCTCACCCTCAAGGATGATAGTGTCCCAGTCAATAGGAATCTGGCCATCTATGATGGTCCTGAGCAGAGGTTCTGCCCAGCAGGTAAGCTAGCTATCACAGTCCAACAACAAAAATGAAAAAAGTTCATTATGTCACTATTAAAATGTTTGCATTCCGTTTTTTCTACATCACTTATTATTATTATTGAGCCAACTGAAGCTGAAAGGACTATGATCAGCTACAGCAAAATTTAGAAGGAAGAGCCATAGAGACTGTTGTTATTATGTATCTGAATAAAAATCAGGTGTTCTGGAACATGGCACGCCTTTTGGCGTAAAAAATATAGTTGACTATTTCAGAACCTCAATATGGATTTTGTCACTATCTAAATCATTATATCTTGACCCTAAATTCAAGTCCATCAAGTTAGATGAAAGCTGGGCTGCACTAGTTATTAGTAGACAGGTATTTACCAAATCAAATTCTAACAAGCATTGTGGGGAATAATTTTTATTGTTTGCAGTATCTTATCATCTATCAAGTTTCGAGCTTCAAGTAATGCCTGGCTGGAATACCCTCCCCAGGGAGTGGAGATTGTGCACACAGTGTGTGCGGGCAAGCATTGAATCCAATGACGTGGGTTATAGTTAATCTGTAAAGCACTTAGAGACATTTTAGATGTATTAAGCGCTATATAAAAGCGGAACATTATTATTACCCCGGTATTATCAAATTTCCTTATTTGTTACAGGTGTTTACGAGTACGTCCCAACTGAGGACGGAGAATCGATGAGACTGCAGATCAACGCTCAGAACTGCGTCCATTGTAAGACCTGTGACATCAAGGATCCAAGTCAGAACATTAACTGGGTGGTCCCAGAAGCTGGAGGTGGACCAGCGTACAGTGGCATGTGATTCATTATTCAGGGTTAAAGGCCTGTGCACCTTGCATCCAGACTACGACTAGATTTTGGAAGAAATTGCAATAGTATTAGTACTTGAGATGTTAAAATGTGAGATTCTTTCAGATTGAGGACCCAATTTGTTCATTTGAATTGAATATGAGAGATTCTGGTCATTATGAATACTGTTCTAAAAAACTCTCATAACAAAGTAATTTTGCTGCTACCTTTTACTGGCATTCTATTGTGTTAGGCCGTGATATAACAAGTTTATGAGATATAGAGGTAATTTCACTGGCCTTAAGGAGCTAGAGTTAGTTGTAATAAGTTTTCACTGTACTAAAAACACACCAATATGAAGTCACGTATGCCTTTTTATAGGACCCTGGTGGCTTTAGATAACTTGCCATTTCTGCTCTTCCTATTCATATGACCATTAGTGACCTCTATCTGGAAGTATTCACGTTTTTTAAACTCACATCTAATCCTATTGTAATTTATTTCAAAATGTTGGAGTCATAGTCCAGTTGGAAGGTTTGCGAGAAGGTTTATTACTTGGAAGCAGCGACAGACAATTCAACCTTCCCCTCATTGGCTTGGAGTCTTCAAAATATTTGTTTACTTGTTTTATATGGAAATATCAATGCAAATGCCAAGAATTTTAATGAAAATGGTAACGATAGGGCTAGACTGTGTATACCGGTAATTTCCCAGGGCAATTCAGTGATTCACTGTTCAAAAGTAAGAGGTTATGACGTGTATGAAGATGGGCGATGTAGTAACCAGTAAATCTTGCTAGTTCCAGTCAAACTCTATAGATGTGTTTTTTTTCTTGTTGTGGATATCCAGTTTGTGTGTGATATGTCATCACTATGATATTAATGTATCCATCCCATCTTGAAGAAATCACCAATCTCTTGATGATTTACAAGCCATTGCATTTGAAAACCATATCAGAATTAGAAGCACCGACTACCGAATAGTTGTTATTTTTATAAGAATTCTAGAGGCTATATATTACTAGCAAATATCACCATTTCACTTTCTTGTATTTGTAAGTAGCACCGTGAAGTCAGTTTTTTATCAAGTGAATAAAAAAAAACTTTTAACTTGCAAACAATGACTTGTAATCTATGCGCATGTGTGATTGGCTTGGCTCATACAATACGTCTACCGGTATATATTTTACCAAACTGCGGAATGAGATATCTGTTTGTTTCGGTTCAGGAGTGCCATGTTTAGTGAACTTCTGTTTAGTTCAGCGGTTCGGCCACGGCGCTATCCTTTGGACCCCCACGTAAATCTTCTTTTTTTCCCCCAGATTTTGTCCAGAGTTGCTCCAACCTGTACTACACATCCCCAGTTGTGGTAATATAATACCTCATGAAAATCTGTAGAGTGGACTAGCATGTGTACTTCTGTGATCCATAAGATAGTACACACAGTATACTTAGCCTGGCTATGACTGTCGACTACAACTATAATTTCTCTATTGGGATGATGACAACGGTCAGTCAATCCTCTTTTTCAAGATTATCCCACAACTGCTGTCAGAATAAGTGCAAGTCACTACTTGTACATTCCACGTGAAGCGGACATAGTTCACTAAGTTCAGAAATGTTTAACTTCAAATAGAGTTGTCCACTTGTCCATAAATATATCAACTGTTTTCAATGAAATGTGAATTTAGAACTTAATTTGTTTTTTCTCTCAAGATTGCATGATTGTAATTGTATTATTTTGATCTGAAATGTTTTTGGAAAAAGTAGAGAATTTGTTTTTAAAATAGTGAAATGGATTGAAAATTAATGAAGGAATGTACATGAAAAAGCATCGTTTACACATGACATTGTGAACCGCCTGAATAAAACAAATATTTAAAAAATCATTTGAAAATGAATGACGGCTGGAGATGAAAAAAAAGTTGTTGCAGGCATAGAGGCCTCTATAGAGTGTTATAAGATACAGAATTGCGAAAGGCCCTCATGCTTTTGATAGATGTCCTTTAATTTATTTAGGCAGGGGGAGTGTTTCACAAATCTTTGTGAATTGTGAAACAACCCCCTGGACTTGTAGGTCGTGTATCATCATGTATGAACAAGACCTCAAGCAGTTCACTCTGTAAAAGTATTCCTTCAAAACGCACAATTTGAAAAATGTACTGTTGTGACTTCAAGGGGTGATTGCATGGATGTTACGGACCATTGTATATAAATCAAAGAAATTATAGCAGTTGAATGTCATGTGCACTTACAATTCAATGATAAATGAAAGAAATATAATGTATACTTGTATCATATGAGATGATTGTTTTGAGGCAATAAATACTGTTGATACATAACTTGATGGTTTATATCACGGTCAAATAATTTGTTTCACATGATAAACTCCCATTTGTATGTAATGTGTTTTATTTTGTTACTGATGAAATCCTCATAGAATTATGTGTGTTTTGATTCACTGGGTTGGTGTTTTCATCTAATATTGGCTTTTGAGTATGAATTTGATGACTGTACGGTATACTATATTCTTATACCCAACATCTGTTAGCATTTTGTACATGGAGAAGGTTGAATTCTTGTAAAGGCTTTTCTTTCATCATTGGTTTGGATAAATATATGATAGAAATGCCCTGTGAAGGGAAAGCTCTTCAAAAGCCTTTATACTCAAACCAAGGAGATTTCAGACTTCCGTATGACAAGAAAGAGCTGAAAAGTTTGGACTTAAAACTTTTGTTCCGCATGTGATTAACCATCTGATGGAGTCAATTTCTTATTTTGATGACATGCACTCATGGCATGCACCGATATTTGGGGAGGGGGGGGGGGAGGGGGGCTTCCCTTCAGAAGCAACGTTTTCCAATTTCTTCCAGTTTCTTTAACAGTGCAATTGCCATACAATAAATATTTTTATCTTTACATTCATATTTAAAATTTGTGTAAAACCTGATGAACTACATGTATTTCCATCACTATACCGGTAATTTCACCATCACACAGATCAGTTTTCATCATTAATCTTTACAGAGCAAGTCCAAGGTCCATGCATGTAATCACTTTGTGTCCCATACATTACTAAGTATCATAAATAGTGAGCATAATTAATATAGAAATGATAATTTTCCTCATTTTATATGATCCAGTGATTGTAACAATCTTTTTATGTAGTTAGGCATTGGCAATGTATGAGACAGATCACATGATACCTTGGACTTGCCCCGAGCATTATCACAATCATTACCACCTTCCCATTATCATCACAGGCAAATTCCATTTTAACGAAGTCATTTATAGCAAATCAATCTTCAAACATTCTTGTTTTACTATCTAGTACATGTAATGTAATATGTTTGTATTTGAGGGTCTCCGACTTAGCAATACAACATACACTATCCCCATCTACACCATCATCATCACCATGGAAACTCTTATCACATCTCTTCAATTCACTGCACATCTAAAGCCCACTCCACATCTTGCAATGCAACATTACAAACCGAAAAGTTGCATTTCAGAGCTACATGTGAATATCTTCACGTGCAAAGCATGAAGTACGGTCTAAAGTTTGAAGCACTGTGAGCCTTCCACTTGGAGGAAAGGCCAGTCGGCTCTAAATCTAACAAGTGCCAGACCAGTAACAAGTTTGTCCAAGATCTTTAGGAGATAACACATTTTGAGTATCTAGAAGGCTCATGTTGCAGTTTGGTTGAGAATTGATATCAACAAAATCATATTTTGTCTCCTTCTAATCTTATTGAATTTTCTTCCAAAATCATTCTTTAGCTCAAGATGTGTGGTGGACTTCACTTTAAAACAAACCATTTTTTCATACACAACATAACCCAAAGGACTCTAACTGGACACCTCAAAAAGTTATATTATTTTGTACACTTTATTGAATCACCGTAGGCACCGCGCGTGTCCATGTTTATGCAATGAACTCGTATGGGATGGGCTCAATCAGCTGGGGAGCGTTGTTCTTGGCGCTGACAAAGTGAGCCTTCCTTGGCTGGGTGGGCTGTGGACAAAGGGACAAGAAAAGAAAAGAAAATAGAATTCAAATGACTACAATGTAGTGTACAAGGGTAATTTTCATTTCTTACAACAGAATAGCAGTTTAAAATGAAGACCAATTCTAAAGAAACACTGGCAGTATGGCTCTAGACTAACAGAACAACTAATTCTTCACTCGGCTACAGACCGAGGTTTCTTAACGTAAGTCTTGCAACATCCAAATTTTTCTCTAATAATCTTACACTGCTGTAAATGTGGATTTCAATGAGAAGTACCAAGTTGTAAAGCAGGGCGAGTTTTTAAGTTGGGTCTTATGCTACCGACTAGAAAATATATAAGTGGTATTAATATGCCCTACATAAAACTACAAGTAGAGCCCTGCATCACTAACACTAATCAGGTTGGAATGAAGAAAACTTGGTAGACGGACCACAACAACATTTGAAGGTTTTGAGGCAATAATTTTATGCCATTAATGCAAACTAGTCCTTGTCAAGGTCTAAGAATCAATCTGCGAGACCTCTCCCTTTAAACTTAAAACTTAAAATTGTTATATCTAACAGCTATCTTAAACGATTTGTGTTGGTACTTACAATTCTCTTGAGCTGGTAGAATTCACCCTTCTCCTTGGCTTGCTTCTTGAGGATGTCGTTGGTTCTCCTCCTCTCCAAGAATCCCTCTCGACTCTTGGATGCCTTGATGTGCTCAATGCGAACATTGATACGCTTGGGCAGGACGCGATCCCTGCAATGAGATAATGCATCACATTAACATTAATTAACAACGATAAAACAATCTGCAATGAGCTTAAATAATGCTACTCTAATTTTAAGGTGGGTTCAACTTCAAGCTTCTCCTATGTTGCCTGCTCGACAACATGCTCGGAAGAAATGAAATTGAGAATGTAGTTGCTTTAATACATGGCTTGTTTCATAACAAGATTTTGCAATTTCAACAGCAAACATTGACATGATCTACCAAATACAGTTTTGTATATCAATAAAGATAAACAAGGGAAAATGTGAACATGTAAAGTCAACAGCATTCTTTTTTGCCTTTCCTGTTTTAATGTTATGGGAGAATGAGAAACTATTCCCTTTTTACGCCGTCCATAATCCCAAATTCGCACCCTTTATGAGTTTGAAAATGGAAAGTATTCTTGTAGATTTTATAATCTACTCTTTGGAGCATGAAGGGTTAGGTGCTTGCTCACATACCTGACTTGCTTGTTCACAACCACACCAACGGCATGGGGGGTGACGTTGAAGACACGACCAGTACGTCCATGGTATACCTTGTATGGCATACCCTTCTGGAAGGCTCCACAACCCTGTGTTCAAATATCACAAAGAAAGAAAGACTTGTCATTGTCGGTTCATCTCCACCAAAAAAAACCACAGTACTAACCATACAATAGGCTGCTCACAATCGCAGAGCAAAAGTTAAACAACTGTCTATGAATATATCAGAAAAAATCAAGAGTAAATTTTACTATTGAATGAATCATTAGCAGTTTTCTCTCTCTTCACATAATTCAATGGCCAAAGACGAAGTATACTAAAATCATAATATCAATTTGTCGTTTCTTTCATTTTATTATCAAATATAAAATAAATTTTATCACATGAGGTACATGACTTATTATTTGGTAAATCAATTATTAAAACAAGGGCATTATAAACAGTTGCATTATTGGATTATCCCTGTAAAACTCTACCAAAGTAAATCATGCTGTATACATTTCGTACACCAATCAGCATTTCTTGGTAAAATTCATATGAACCTGTCACTTAACTCACCTTGATGTCGACATAGTCGCCACGCTTGTACACCCTCAGGAAGGTTGACAGCTTTTCTACTCCATTGGTCTTGAAGGCCCTAGAGAACATGTACCGCGTACCGCGGCGGTAACCTGTGGTGTTTGTCTTCACCATGATGATGCCTGTAAATGAGTTTTACAAAAAGATTAAGTTGAGCAAGACAGATCTATAAAAAAAAATGGGGGGAATGTGATCATGGGTGACCATTTGTCAGAGATTTGGGGAATTAGATTCTTTCCCCTTTTTTGTCATTTTGCTTTGCAGATTTTTGGAATGTTGGACCCCCCCCCCCCCCCCTCCCTTTTTTTTTCCTAATACAAAACCCGGGATCTGACCCTGTCATGCTTAATAAGTAGATTGCAACAAATCAAAAACTTTATTTCCCTCATCATTCTTTGCTATGAATATTAAAAAAAGGTTACCTAAATGATCAAAAACTACCTTCTTGTTGCAGAATAACAAGTTGACTTTGGACTTATTTTTATTTTGAGTAATGGAGGAAGTTTTCGTTTGGTCCGTTGGATGCATTGTAAAATCCCTTTAAAATGCATTGCATAACAGCTTATCACATATACAACAACATGGCAAAGTCACTAAAGAACCACATAGGCAATGGAAAATGTATCCTTAAATATCAAATTTTAGCGATGTAATTGTTGGTCCCACTACCCGAATCTGAAAAATCTAATATCATGCGCGTGTCTGTAAGGAATATTGGTCCCTTAAAATGAGTTGTATTTCAATTTTGTTTCAGATTTAGATTAAGATTTTTTGAGCATCGTAAGCTCAAAAGTTTCTTATCGCATGTAAATTATCCTATCGGTTGGATACTATAGCGCTGTATCTTTGTATGGTATAGATTCCAATTTCTGATCACTGTACCCGCAGGTGTAGTTTTCGGCCGTGCAGGGGATTACGTGCTCTGGCCGCACGTGTCTTATTTTTTTGTACCACAGCGAGCCCGTGCTATAGCATCAGCGGACGAACGCATGGGGCACGCTCCCTACCGACTACGTACGTTCATGCGGCCGAAAACCACCTCCGAAACAATGAACATGAAAATGAATATTGTCATGGCAATTCATGATTTTTTTTCTGGGATTTTTAACGATTTTTATTTCATGATCTTTATTTGGACATTTAATGAATATTTACTTCATTTTGGGTATGTTTTAGTAGATTTATAGGGTATCTCCACGCCGGAGTTATGGCTCAATTTTGGATAGGTTTCTGAACAAGCACCCTGACTTTTTTTTTTTGAAGCATTTTAATTTTTATTTTTATTTTAGAATGTTCTGCAGTTTTGACTAATCTGGAATTCTACCACTTCTGCATGCATTTACTTTTAATTATTAACAACTTCATACAAAATTATAATTCCAAACTGCTGTGCTGCATGTTTCAAGTAGGAAAAATGAAATTCTTGTTTATCGATGTCTTTCCGTCACTCATTTCAGTCACATGCACACAGAAACATAGCCCGACTGGCCGTCCGGCTACGCTGGCATCGCTGCGCGGCAGTGCATGCACTTGCATGCAGTCTCCAAAATTCATTCAATCGCGTGCGTGGCCTAGCACCTTCGCAAAAAAATAGAGAATTTTATGCACACTTTTATCAATCTACAGCGCACTTTGATACAATCTAACCAAGATTACACAGTTACACCACTTTAAATTAAATAAAGATTCATTACTTGTGATCATAAAACAGTCAATAATGACTTATATTAGGAATTTAAGAGTGGTCTTGTTTTTTCATGCTAACCTGTGGACAGTCGGTGCACGAAAGAGAACCGGAAATGATGAGAACCACGTGACTTACTTCATTGAGCTGAAATTGCTCTAGATCGGTAGAGAGATTGAGGTACTTTGTCAACCATTTGCAGACACCCAAAACAAGGGGAGTGGTAGAAATCTGTCAAAATTATGAAGACATATCGGCTGACATGAAATCATATTTCTTACTTTGAAAGTAAACTTTAGGACAAAAGAAAAGGTGAAAAGCATGAATTACATTTTATTTGGTGTAAACTACTAGTTTACAGGAGGGATTAGACCACCCTGCAAGGTCACTGACAGTTGGTTATCTCATCAAATCAGCTCTTACTTAATAAAAAGAGGATCATGGGGGACCAATGGTCACCGATTAGGCATTGTTTGCTATATAGAGGGCGCAAGTAGCTATCAGGCCATTACAAATATATACATGTTTAGCACCCCCGCCCGCTTCCTTTTTGGGGGGCCGCCTCCTATTTATTTTTTTTGGAAATTTTTGATTTTTGATTTTTTTTTTTTTTTTTTTTTTTTTTTGTTGATTTAAAAAAAATAACAACAAAAAAAAAAAAAAAAAACACACATGAAAACACTACTAAAATGGATCTATTTCTGATTTTAAAAACAAAAATTGGCGGCCATCTTAAAAAATAGCCCGACTGGCAGGGAAAATGCACCGAGCCCATTTTGAAAGAAAAAAAAAAGAAGAAAAAAGGGCCCCCTCCTTCCTATTTTTCAAAAAAGCAGGACGCTAAACATTTTTGTTGGGCCTAAGTAGTGCAGTGGGGCCTTAAAGGGAGTCACTCGTCAGTTTCCGGCTGAAGGCCATAATTCCCAGACACCAGACTTGGTGGAAATACCATTAATGGGAGTACAAATCTGCACAAAGCAAACCC
>JARBES010000115.1:9866455-9877413 GCA_030265145.1 Strongylocentrotus pallidus
CTCTCGCTCTCCCTCTCTCTCGCTCTCTCTCTCTCTCTCTCTCACTCTCTATGTCTTTCTCTCGTGACACCTTTTACAATGTATATGAGCATACTTTAGTTGAAAAATAGTATTCCAAATCATGGAGGATGCTTAAGCCAGTCCCCCCCCCCCTCCCCTCCCCCTCCCCTCCTATCAGCAGCAGATGATTTTAAGATCCAAGATGGATATGATTTGCTCCTCTTTCCTCTCTCTTGAGATGGGTATAAGCGATGATTGACAGCTCTCTTAGTACGGGTTTGGATGTGAGTAGGCAATCAAATTAACACGACCCACGTGGCAAATCGTATCAACGTGTGCCGCTTACACATCTTAAAGGTCTCTCTCCATGCAGAAGGTCTCCTAAGTACTCCTTGCTCTGAGTGACATGTCCCAGTTTTCATTTTTCTCGTGCTATTCTGCGTCCACATGTGGATTTAGTATTATTAGGGGCAGCATTTCTTCTCCTTTCCATTGATGTTGCTTTTGGGGGGTAATGTTGGTTTAGGTATGCCAGGTATTGGTAAATATCTATCGTTGGTAAAGCGTCTATAAAGCCTGTTCGTTTTTCTCTGAGTGGTATGTCCCACTTTTTTATTTACGTTGGTGACATCTACATGTCGATTCTACAGTTAAAAATAACATGCTCCTTTCTCCTTCATATTGTGTTATATGAATATTAGCAAATGGGGCTGGTGCTGAAGTTGCTAAAAAGCGAATCGTTGTAGATGCCTCTACGTGTAATACATGATCTAGTCCACTTTAATGACAAGACCTAGACAGAGGCGGGGATCCGGGGGGGGGGGGGCAAAGGGAGCACATTGTAATACATGATCTAGTCCACTTGAATGATAATACCTAGACATAGGCGGTGCTCCTGGGGGGGGGGGGTTGCGAAGGGGGCACAGTGCCCCCATACACACACACAAACACACACACACACACACGTTTTCACGTACCTCAAAGTGCCACTCTTTTCCTTCCGATAAGAGTATCTCCATAATCACTGATACCAAGGGAAGGCCTATAATGTTCACATCTTGCTTTATAAAATGATTTCATCGACTTATTCCTTTAATCACGTTTTTCTGTCGATACTTTGTGAATCTGTAGCAATCCGAGACAAAACAATAGTGTCAATGCAGATTAAAACGTTACAGCTTAAACAGATGCATCTTAAGATCCTCGCGACATGCATCAAACTCCCTTAAGTGTTAACAGTCTTAATTTTTTAAACAATTATTATAGGACATGAATGTTTGCCAATAATCATAGCCTCCGAACATGTTGCTATGCAGGCGGTGAGTGGTTGTTAATATTTTCTAAACTTCATTTGACTTGGCGAGAAAAAAAGATGTCTGACATAAGGAATGTCTCGAATTGAAGGCGTTATCAAATTGTGGTTGGTAAATTGGATATTAGAAATCTTCGAGTCCAAACGAATATAGATCATTAATGATGATAATAATAATATATTTACATAATAGAGGGCCCAATTAGCCATCACACTATTACCCCCAGCGTAATGAATGATATTTTGTTAAGGTTCTTATTACAATTTTTTAAGAGATAATGAATACAATGATTCGTCATGCTTGAAACGGTTGGGAATTCCTCTGACACAGTATAACCAATATGAAGGTTCTTTTCCACGAAGAGGAATGAAATAAACCGTCGTAAGTCATCTCCTGTATGTTGTAATCATCCTCAAAGTCATGCCGAAAGGTGAAGAACTTGATTTGAAAAGCGTCAGAATTCCCCTGACGCGATAGCTATTAATGTTCCATCACACAAACGGTGAATGAAATGAACTCTTTGCAACCATCTTTACGTAATGTATTTTGAAAGTTGGTCCTCAAGCTCATCCATTTCAGGCTAAAAAGGGGGAAAACTTGATTCGAAAAGAGTTGAAATTCCCCTGACGCGATAGCTAATAAGGTTCCAGCACAAAAACGGTGAATGAAATAAACCCTACACAACCATCTCTACATAATGTATTTGAAACTCGGTCTTCAAACTCATTTCTCTCACGCGGAAGAGGATAAAAAGCCTCGATTTGAGGGGAAGAGTCAGTGAATTCCCATGACACCAGGGCCAATAAGCTCACCATTACTAGAAACATGATCATCCATTAGACTGCAAGAACACACGAGGTACAATATACACACCTACCAACGAGAGAGAGAGAGAGAGAGAGAGAGGGAGAGAGAGAGAGAGAGATAGAACATTCATTGCATTTGCCGCCCTTTCAACATATTCCAAGCTGAAATTAAAATTCGGTCGATACGAAGCGAAAAGAATGGAGAATGCGGAGTTGAGTCACAGAGCTGTTGGTTTTCTCTCGTATTATTTCCCGCTCTCTTTTTTACCGCGCCTTTTTTCCTCCCTTCGGCTGCAGCGGGCATTTAAATTGCGAGCCATCAGAATTGCTTTAGGTGGGGCCCCCTTCGAGGGGCGCCGAGTGGAAAACTACATTTTGGGTGGATGTTTGTGTGTTCAACTCTCAGAAGAGAGATCGAAATGCATATTCTTTGCTTTTAGAAGCTCCATTCTGTCTTATGCTGCGGGCTCGCGCTATAGGGTGTCACGAAAGGATGTAAAACTGAGGCAGAGAGGAAAGATCTGTTGGGCGAACCTGCTTTCTGCATGAATCGTTTTCGACCGTCGCGGTTTTTAACATGAGGCCAATTTAACCTTAGATGCAATACTACTAAATAACTTCATAAAAAATTAATTCAATTAATCTAACTTATAACTGGTCCACCTATACTCTGGAAACTACGGAATTTAAAAAAGGGCAATTAATGCATGATGTTCCCGACTAACTTCTAAAGCTGCTTTTTGATATAGATTCATGTAATTCAAGTCATTTTTTTTTTACAATGTATGAATATTCATCCCACCATTCACATACGTCAAAGAGTAATTCAATAATAAAAAAGCTATCGTCAGAATGTTGGGGTTTAGGGAACAGGAAAAGGCAAATCGTGACATAAAATAATGCTTTAATATCTTCATCAGATAGCGCGCTCCATCAAAGAGAGTACCTGAATGATGTTCTTCTTCTAGATTTCTTAAAACTCCATTTTAACTATGTTATTAATGACTGAATAACTATTATATATATTTCAAAATCAAATGAATATACAGTGGTGTATCCATTAGGGTGCAGTGGGGCACCTACCTCTGGCCAAAACTGAATTAGCCATATTTTTTAAATTTTTAAGTAAAACTCCGACCAAATTTGATATAATGTCATTTTTGTCTTCTCTGCACTTTCTCTATTCCCCCCTTTTCACCCCTCCCCTTACCACCGTCTCTATCATGCCAGTACATTATTGGTGGAAGTACTGTATACAGCCAGTAAATTGAGGATCTTCCCGATGTTTCTATTTCCATTGTCCTTCGTTCTTGAACATTGCATATTCAAGTAAACTTTGAGTGTCTTCGTTATGATTTAAATCTGCTAAAGAGAATGTTGCACATGATAGCCAGTCCAACTGGCATGTAGCTGAGACAGTCGCACTTAAGTACCTAATCAAGTTCTGACTTTAATTATATTTCGCTTCATCCATTGTCCTTTGTTCTTCAAAATACCTACTTAAGTCAAACTTAAGTGTTTTTGACACCTTTATTGCAGTGCTCGAATGAACATGATAAACATAAATGTCAGTCCCATTGTATACAATGTCATTGAAGCCTATGGGTGCATATAAGCTGAGACCCTTCGCCATCTTGTCTCGTCCTAGATCCCTGGCAACCCGTTAATTATGCAAAGTGATAGAAATGCTCGAGGATACGAGATTTCCTGTCCGTATGCTGCGGTCTATTTTCATGTGCCACAAAAATTGTTCTGCAACTATAACAACTGACTTCGCGGCGCGGTTGTGGGTCTGGGGTATATGGGATTTAGGACTTGAGTCACTGAAAGGTGTGAGCGGAACGATGTGGGTTTGCGAGGGGAAAAAGTATAGTGGAAAACGATGAAGAAAAGTCGGGGACAAAAGGAAGGGAAAGATAATTCTATATGAGAGCTTCATTGAAGAAAAAAGGAAAGAGGGGTGTGGAGAAGAGAGAGAGAGAGAGATGGTAGAGATGAAGAAATGTGGGAGAATATGATATTGATTAGTATATTGTTGTATAATATATCTACCGCTATCGGGAAATTAAAAAAAATAGAATTACAAAATCGAGTGGAACCTTGGTATTTTAAAGAAACTCGTAAAAGAGGAATAGGAGGAAAGAGAGTCGAAAGAGATGAAAAGAGATGAGCAGTAGGAGAGAGAGAGAGATAGAAAAAAGAGAGCGGAAGAAGAGAGAAAGGGAGAGGAAAGAGGGACTAAGAGAAGGAGCGAGAGAGAGAGAGGTTAGGATAGGGGTATACATAGATATGGGTGGGTGGGGAATTAAGCGGGTGAGAACAGTCCATCCACCAGCCCTCCAAAAACTAAAGTGTTAGAAAAAAGGGAAGAAAAGTAAGAAAAAGAAAAAAAGGGGAAAGAGTGGTTTGAAATAAATAAGAATAGGAGAAGTTTTGAAAGACACTTTCACGATGTATCCCTGGGATATCCACATCAGGGTGATCGTTGTATTCAATATTTATCCTTCTTGGAAATGACGCCTTACATTGTGTATAAGTCATTAAACATAATGAATATTTCATCATCTGACATGAAAGAAAGGTCGCCTAATTCTTAATGTGAATATTAATGCCAGCGAGCATAGAGTCCATTCTTTCTACATTAGAATGTCATTTCTTGAAGAAAAAATATTTAAAAAAATCACTGCTTCCAACGCTAGAATGTTTTGTTCTGTACTTCTTTTTTTGATACGTGTGTAATGATATTTCATTAAACCTTTAACCTTTTTCAAAGACCTCGGTCTTGTTAAATCCTATACAGTTCATCAGATAAGCTCCAAGACCGCCAAGTCGGTCTCGTGGGATTTTTGTCCGATAGACCGTCGTTCTTGTGAATACTCTGATAAGTTTTCAGAAGGCCCTCAAAACCGATATTGTCGGTGTCTTGGATGTCGATCTTGTGGGCTATAACATTGCTCGTTGTATGGTTTTAGTACCCCCCTCCCAAGAAAAATAAAGGAAAGAAAGAAAACGACGACGAGGACAACAACAACAACAAAAACAGAATACTTCGAGTATGTGAAGTGTGTTCACCTTAACTGTAAACCGTGATGAGTATCAACTTTGTCTACCTGACCATATCGACAAAGTTCATTGAATGTCACCGATATTACTTTTCATCTTTATTTACGTCCGTGTCTGGACACGCGTACTTCAGGAGTGTGTGTCTGTGCACACACTGGACATGGTCTGGTGATATCGTATATCCAGGGAGACTCTTCGTAATAGCCGTAGATGAAATAGTTTTTTTCTTCTTGGCTGGTACCTTGTGGAGGGTTGGCCAGACTGGAAATTCATTCTATTTTCAATCAGTGTGTCAGGACATCGGCTACACTCCTCGGTCAACTACCCCAACCCCTCGGACAACTGCTCCTAAAGATAACTGTAGGGTAACTACTCTGTTACCACTCTACCACTTCAATAATTAAAAGTGCTGTAATGATGTTTTAACGAAGAATTACAAAGCAGGCAAAAAAAAAAAAAAAATGAAATACAACTTTTAATGGATCCGTGCTTGCTTTCGCCTTGATACTTGATACTTTTCAAAAGGAATACAAGTATAAACACAAAGTATCTCATATAAATAAAGATGTCTCCAGAGTAATCATTTCGAAAATTAAAATATTTAAAGTATTGTGAGCTATATTGTCCACGATTCTCTTATATCTCCCAATATAACGGGGAAAGGAAATATAAAATGATTAACTCAAATGTCACACGACCGTTCGGGCTTCTCTCTTTATCGACATTCGGGCGTATATCAGGTAGTTCGTGATGGATTGGTGTTGGATGAAATTAAGCGTGAGCTCATAAAATGTCACTCATATTTGTTTAGATCTCTCCGGACAGGCGAAATGGTCTTACTCAGGGTCATGTAAACACACTTTTGAGCTGATTCCTGATGTGTATGTTTTCTTCTGTTAATGACCGATAGCCTGGTAAAATGTCAGATTCTGTGTTTTTAAAGCACGTGGATAATTCGACCGAGAGCTGTTTCGGTCCACTCATCTCTGTAACTCGACCTTTATTTTCGTCACCCGTCGCCAAATTTGATTTCTAATGGGTTTTTTCCTCTTTCGTTTCTCTCTTTCATATTTACCTTCTTTCTATCTTTATATTTGTGTTTCTGTATCTCTCTGTATCGGTACATCTCCCTTCTCTTCCCCTAAATCTACTCATAGAATAAGGGGGATCTTGTTATTTCTAGATTTTTAAAATGTAATTTAGATGCAAAATAATGTCAATAATATTGAAGAATAAGTTTCGATATCATTTTAAATAACACTAAATTATTGTCGTCAACAAATCATATTGGTTAGAGGTTTAAACCGTCGAAACCGTATGAGACAGACTGTATTTGGTCTATGCATGTTGTATTTCAAAGTGTTAACGTTTTTTTTATATTATTGTTCCATCTAATTTTCAGAGTTGCAGTTATGTTCTGGGTCTTGATTGCGCTGGTCTCTTTGGTAGGATGCTTCGGTCTGCTTCTCCTTATCATGGCCTGCATGACCGCTGGACCATCGAAAAAGAACGCATGCGGCAAGCGGGTCATGAAGTGTGTTGGCCGTATTTCTACCTCGGTGGTAAGTTGGATTTCATTTGATTTGATTCATTCAATTTTAAATAATAACATTAACGGCGATGAGTAAATGATTTGAATGGATAGCCCTACTCAGCCGGTACACCGCAGCCCTTCTACCGGCATGTCCAAATGATACAAAAAGATAAGACAAACATATCATATTACCAACTATATCCTCAATATATTAATAACTATACCCACAACATAATTACTACAATATACAGTATACTCTATACGATTCGGGAACTTTTCATTTTAAGCGATTCAAACATCCTGCAATTGTGATCTCATGACATTTTAGTTTTAAAACGATTGAACGTGTTAATTTGCAAAGCTTGTGTATAACACGTTTCAAAATACATGTACATTAAATTCTGTCTTTATTTTTTAGCAACGAACAATTATAACAACATTTTGTATAGAATGGCATGATAGGGGAGGACAAAAACAAGGTCCACCATCTGATATCTTGAAAGCAAGTGCCCATTTTTTTTCTTCAAGAGGGCTCGTCTCAAATTAAATGTACTAGCACCATTCGAACTAGATTCGATATAAATCAGTGTTGCCTCCGTTGCCGTAAACCATCAATAATTGTAAACTTAATATGATGACATGATATGCTCTGTTAAGAATATTCATATAATTTTGATATTGAATTCGCTGCTCTTAAATACATGAATGTCAAGTTCATACATAAATATGTTTCACCGAGGCTCATCGTGCAACTCAAAGTCACCATTTCATCGTCTCTTATCTAATTTTGTTTAGCCAAAGAGTTTGGTCTGTCCTTGCCCTTTGTAATAATTGCACAAATGAGAAAATGAAAAATACATCCTCCGTGTTCATTAGTATAATGATTTACATGAGAAAGACGGCCAAGCGTGCTGCATCATGCACATTATTTCGATCGCTTTTTTTCCCTTTACAATGTTGTCATTAAAATGTTAAGCAACCTTGACGTGCTCCTCGCTTCGATATCGCCATCTCATTCAAATATCATCCTTTGTGGACTCTCCATTGTTATCACGTGTCGCCATGACAACCGTTATAGCCCAAGATCAATGCCAGACACGCTTTTAGTCCTCTGCTGAGAACCAGAAGGGCTTTAGTGTTATGTAGAGGTGTGTAATTAATGCCCTTCTCGCTCTTATAGCATACGTACTTTGACTCGATTAGCTAAGTGCGACTCATGACCGTGGAGTTCTGGGTCAGAGTCTCGATGATATATCACGATCACTATCAAGGGCGTCGTTGAAGGGGGTGGGGGTGTTACACTCCCTCACAATTTTTCCCGGGATGGCAAATGCTGTACGTGCACAAAAATATAAATACATGTACAAATTTGAGTCTAAGGATCTTTCTTTGATTCCTTTTTCTTCTTTCTTTGCTTGTTTGCATTTTTTTTTATTTAGTTAACTCTTATGGAAATTCACCCGTATAGGCCTACCTCCCCTTTCAAAAGGTGCTCGCGACTACCATGCTTGCAATCTATTGCGTGTAATCATAGTAACAACCACTAATACTAATAATAAAATAAATTAAAAGTTTGTTTTATTGATGCTGCTATAGAAAAAAGACATAATATCAACTGGCGACGGGGCCGAGACAGCGTAACTGACAAGTTATTACTGATAGCATCATGCTAAATAATTGAATTGATTTTCTGGATGCATAGATGCAAGAATATGTATATTTTGTTGTTATCAATTACTTTGCGTTTGCATTTTTTATGCCATCACCAGAAGTAATATGATAATTATGTGTATGAAAGAAAACATCAATGATTTATTGGAGATATATTTTAGTCCGAAAGGAATCGCTCAAAAACACTCAACAATCATCTATCACTACATCTCTCGCTTTTTAATGTATTACCAAAAATGTGGCGCCATATACAATCATTCTGTGATACAACTATATCGTCCAAAAGGAATCACTACTAACATATTATCTGGTATCTATTTTCTCTTTGTATGTCAAGTGAAAATATTTACATTTACAATAGGTTGATGTTATGTTAATAGAATGCATTCATAGTTTATCTGTTATTCATTCGTTTATTCAATTAACAAACTTATACAATATAGTCTGAATCAACACTTTATTTACGTAAACATCGTTCATCTACTTAGTGAGATCCATTTCATGCCGTGCTGATATTAAGCATTTTGTGATTATCTCTTTGATTCTCTTCTAGACATGTGATGAAGCTTTCGCTCGAGAACTTCTTCTCATCTCATAAATCCTTGTGTATATCGTAGAATCCTTAAAAACGAACATGCAAACCAGTTTGTATACATGCCAACCTCCGCATTCCGTTTGGCAATACCTCATACACAGACAGAGAGACAAAAAGTCCTTTCAAAAGATGCGGTACTCCCTGTGTGCTCCTCCTCTCGTTGTCATGGCAACCAATATTGACATGGATAAAGAGGAACGTGACCGGTTCGTGTGTCTTGTATAAATATTACCAGCATGAATGTGACCTCATATAAGCCCTGCCTGCTAGGTTTACAAACATTAATTTGACGAGGAGGGCTCGTGTTTCTCAAAGATGAAATCGAGAGAGAATCCACCACCAGCAAATGTTTTAAAAACAAAGCACGGTTTATTTATATTCTTTTTCACAAATTCGTTTTCTTCAAAAATGAAATTGAGAAAAATTGGCATTTTTAAATACCAAGAGAATGTATTGAATTCTCCCCCTTGACACGCCTGTTTATAACTCAATTCAGTTTTCTACATGTATTTCAATGCCCGTTCTCCGAAAAGAAAAATCAATATTTCTGTTTAAAAAAACAGGCCGCTTTATAACAAATATGAAATATGATTCGAGAGCTTCCTCATTTGTTATTTCTTCATGTTTGCAGTCCCGTATACCTACAGGTATACCAATGCGGTCAATATTTTTTCCTGGGTATGATTTCACCAAGATTTAGTCTAATTTTATCATTTCCATGATTCCAAACCTCACAATAATTGTGTTATAAAATTAATAACCAACTTTTCCAATAACTTTCCAAGGCAGTTTCTTTCAATGCTATCATATTACCAGTAATTAAACTGGATTTTCAACATAATACACGACAATATAATATGTTATATCTAAACAAAACAAAATGCTAAAAACGAAATGTTGGATGATTCGCGTTTTTTGACATAATTATGAAGAGAGCGAAAGATAAAATACGTACTCGACTGCCTTTCATTAAGTTCAGGTTTTTCTATGTTATGTCCTCTTCAGTCATCACCATGACATTTCGATTTTTTTTCTGTTTGGTTAAGAGCGCTGCCCTGGCGTAATTTCTGGGCCGTTTCTGATAGTTCATGTTGACACTCAATAAAAAACGCATTAATCACAGGCTGACGTATAGTTATGTGCACAGCGAAGTAAAGGATTCGTTCCAGTTTTGCAGGGTTTTTTCTTTCTTTATGGCACAACCCCGTGAAATTTTGAGTTTGTCTACTTTAATGTGAGCCAAGTTTGACACACTTCGCTATCTTCGTAAGATATTAAACTCTTATGTAAAGGGTGCTGATGTTTGATTTAGGGAATGTAAGCTGCATACGAAGATCGGATTAACAATTATACATGTGAATGTTTTGACGATCTGGATTATAGAAATTAATCACTCTCTCCACTCCCTCTCTCTCTCTCTCTTTCTCTCTCTCTCTCTCTCTCTCTCTCTTCTTTTTCTACACAGATGATCATGATTTGCTATTTCCTGTGCGTGTGCTGGATGTTGGGCTGTATCATCCTAGCCATGCCTCTCACCTTCATGCTGATGGTGCAATCCTACTGCGCGGTCCAGAACAACGTCTTCTTGGATACCACCTGCATGGACCTCACCCAGTATGGTAAGCCTATGATGACGATGATGATGGTGGTGGTGGTGGTGGTGGTGGTGGTGGTGGTGATGATGGTGGTGGTGGTGGTGGTGGTGGTGATGATGATGATGATGGTGATAACGATGATGAGGGTGATAATGATGATGATGATGGTGGTGGTGGTGATGGGGGTGATGATGATGATGATGATGGTGGTGGTGGTGGTGGTGGTGGTGGTGGTGGTGATGATGATGATGATGATGGTGGTGGTGGTGGTGGTGGTGATGATGATGATGATGGTGGTGGTGGTGGTGATGATGGTGATGATGGTGGTGGGGGTGGTGGTGGTGGTGATGATGGTGATGGTGGTGGTGGTGGTGATGATGA
>JARBES010000115.1:9907645-9919747 GCA_030265145.1 Strongylocentrotus pallidus
TCCCTTCACTGCTATTATGTAAAAAGGTGAATATGCATGTGACACCTGTTCTACACATTTTTACATAATAGCAGTGACGGGATGTTCCTTTGTCTACCTGAGGAACTGTATATTTTGTCCGCTTTCTTTGTCAGTCATATTCATAGTGTGAATTTTAGTCGCCCTATATGCGTCACCATTTCTTTGCTCTCTATTTATTTCATTTTTTAGGAATGTAACATCAAACAATAACAAATGATAGCATATAAACGATGGTAATGATAATAATAATAATAATAATAATGAAGAAAACAAAAAACAACCCATGCCTAGGGATTGCTCAAAAGAAGAACAAAATTCCGACTAACTTCTTTCCTCAATAATTGTAGTTTATTGCAATGTGCGAAGATGACAATGGCATTTTACATAATCCGAATATGATTTATATAGGCAATACAAAACAATAGACACATAATAAAGTATTGAAATAGCTCTCTGAGATAATTTCTTGATAGTCTTTGCTTTCGTATTGGGGTGCAGGTTTTGTTATCGACTATTCCTTTCAATGCTTTGTTGTGAATTAATCAAATCAAATAGATTTAGGTGTGATGGGAGGATAAAGTGTGTGTTTGGGGGTGGGTGCATGGTTAAAACAAAGAGCAAGTCTAGAATTCTTAATTGATTATTTGAAATCAGGAAAATACGCAGACTGATCACAAAATTTGAGGAGGGTCGTACAGCAGGGAAAAATGTCCAAATAGAAATAATAAATCGCTAAGGACAAATTGGCATTTCCGTTTATGAAACTGATATTCATGAGTATATTAATGGCCACTGTTTGCCTTGTATTTCTTGAAGAAACATATTTAAATATTCACCCCAAATCTATTGCATCTATGCACTTAAGTATCCAACATTTTAACTCTTCAAAAATGAATATGGATATGCAAATTCATGCAACTTATCCTTCTTCATGCTTTTGAAAATAAAATGCTGACGTTATCATGCAGAATAGTAAATTACCATCTTCATACATGTATTTCTGGATGAGGTATAGGAGTAAATCATTTTCTTTAACCGAAAATAATGATTTGGAACTCTTATAATTACAAAGCAACATCACACAAAACATGGTCATGACAGCAGTTTCTGACCATTTTTAAAATTTGGGTATTTGTCTACAACGATCACTCATCCCCTAGGGGCGACAATTTTCTTGTGACCACAAAGGGGGAGGGGGAATACGAGGAAAAATGTCCAGTCTATATCTACGCCTCTTGGTTTTGATGGTTTTCTTCTTCTTTCGACCGAGCGAGAAAATGTTGCATCTTATCGTTTTTTATATTATGTTACGGAGCGATTTCAGACTTTGGGGAAATTCCTTCTTTGAACACAAACATCAGCGGAAGCACAGTGAGGTTACCGAATATCGTCACAATTACCGTCATAATTATGTTAGGACCTCTCTGTCTGAAAATATCCCGTTTCTAAATTTAGCGAGCGAGCGAAAAAGACATTTTAATATCTCTGAAATGTTATCTCTCATCAAAATACCTACAGTGATATATTTGGGCACCTTGCGGTTTCTTTTCTTGTTCTTTAAAAAAAAAAAGTGACGTTATTCAAAAATTCATATTCAATTTAACTAAAATGCTCTCGCGGCACCCGGTTGAAAAACGCTGCACTAAATGGTAAAAGTTTGAGGGGACAGATTGACTAGGTCGGGTGGGGATATACCCCTTGTGGGAAAATTGTGCAATTTAAAAGTGAAACAGACACACATACATACTGTCTCTTTTGCTGTATGTCTTCTACATTTCACTCCTTATCTCCATTTTTTCCTTCTCTACACTTCATCAAGAACGCAGATCGGATCACCCCAAAGCATTTTGCAATTTTTCGATAATCGTTTAATAATCATTGAATCATTGATTTATAATGTTCTCCCCACTTTACTAATTCACATAATAGTATCGTTTTTTCTCTTCTCGTTCTCTTCCCTCACTCTTCTATCCTCTTTTTTTTTTTTTTTTGGCCTTTTGATTGGGGGCACATGCCCCCCCCCCCCTCCTCATATCTACGCCACTACCTTTCGAATACTCTGCACTGATATAGAAGCGGGATGAACATAAAGGACAGAGCAGAGAGGAAAAGAGAAGGAGAGATGGTGTTTGATGAGCCCTTGAACTTCTCCAATGTTAAAGCACCTGTTCCAGAGTCAAAGAGTGGCCTATTAACTGCCCCGGTTCCTTCCGGACCCCTACCTCTTATAACCCTCACCTGTCATCGGCTCTGAGAATAACAGGGACTTCCCCCTAACGACTAGTCTTCAATTCCAGTCCTTGGATATTTCTTCTTCTTCTTTTAATTATCTTTTACAAGATAACGTTATCTGTTTTCTTTGTTTGATGCTATAAGGAAATGGTATCTAAGAACTTTTCCAAATGCAAAAAAAGTGAGAATACCTCTAAACAGAACTACAAAATAAGTTAATGTAACTGTTTACAAATGTTATCAAAAACTTAATGATGGAATTGGCATTCTGTGATACATTTATTAGTACAATATATTTGTTCCATTTGATACATTGGAATATCTAACGTTTCTCAAAAGGGTGTACTCGTCTTAGTTGGATACTGTCGTTTTTACAGAATAAGTTTAAACATGTATACAAATTATTAAAATCTATGTACATTGAACTTCATTACACACAGGCCTTAACATTCATTTAGACCAATGCAAATGGTAGGTGTACTGAAGAAAAAAAACGTTTTGATTGTTATTAATTCAGGAGTTATTACTTGTATCTGACTCAGGTTTTCACATTAACTTGAAAGATGTGAAATGTATGATTTTTCCTTGAACACTATTCACAGAATAATGCTTTGAATATTCAATTGGATTTCATTTTTTGGTGGTCAAAATCTGTGGGTGTCAATAATGAATTCTGAACAACACTATCGTGCATCGCCACTGTCATTTCTGCATACATTTCGTTAGCCAGTGCCTTTAATGATTCCTAACTCTGGGTTTGAAGAAAAAAAAGATGCCCTCGAATTTCAGCTGCAATGCACAATGGCACTGCTGTGTTCTGAAATAATTATTATTATGCATAGATGTTGATACATGTACTTGATTTTACAAGAAGGGAAAATATAATTAAATATTTACAATGTATTCAACAAAGAAATTTCATTAAAAAGTTACTCCAAATATATTTAAAGGCCATCAAGTTAAGAATGTGAAAAACTTTGATACAAGTCATAACTTTAATCAGAAATATTAACATATTTTTTTCTTCAGTTTTAATTCTATTAATTTCACTTAGGGAAAAGTTCAAAAGTGATGGCCTTTGTGTAATGAAGTACATGAATATTTCTGCGTTTTGTTATTATTTGTGTACTTTATTCATTCAAGTGAGTATGATGTGTGAGTGAAATAAAGTGTTGCCCATATAGTTCGAATAATTTTTCTCTACCTTTTCATGAAGTGATTGTGACAGTATGATTTGTTATTGTTACATTAAGTTTATATCTTCTCAGAACTTTATCGTATCTAGGTATTATGGCGCCTTGGCAAACACTTCAGCTGTGTCCCCTCCCCAATCCCCACAAAAACCAAGCGAGGGAGAAAAGAGACCGGGCGATGGATTTGTTTGTTCACTTTTAACTATCAAAAACGTATTTTACATGCATTTTATTCTAAAAATGCAATTTATAAACTATTCTATATTGAGACACAAAATTTAAAGATCCCGAGGCAACATAATTTATGCGAGGGAGCAAAAAATTAATGATTGATCATTATAATTTTGTTTTATTTTAAACCGTCAAAATATTTGTTTCTGATGCAATTTACCCTGCGTATTGGAGGCACATGTAATCCTTAATTTTAACATATTTTTCTTTTCTCCCCCTTTTCCCTCTCTTTTGTGATTGTTGCATCCCTCCAAGACAGGCTGGAGCACATGTCCCCTCTGCCCCCCCCCCCCCTTAGATACGCCACTAATCTTTATGACTCTTTTAGATTGATTAGTAACGTTCTGAGAAGATATAAACTCTATCTCATAAATATATCAAATCCTTTAAATAAATAAATGAAAATTCACTTCTTGACAATTTAGAAAGAACACTGAATAGAAGAAAAAAATGATATAAATGATAAAAAGATGTGTACACTGATGAACTGTCTTAGGTATCAATATTCTTGACTGTCTAAAAAAAGAAATCACTATCACTTCATGAAAAGGGGTAAAAATAAATATATTCCAACTTTATAGGCAAAAGTGAAAGAGGGACTTGTGAGTAGACTAAGCAGAGTGTGATAAGGTTGTTTGGTGTTGTGACGGTTGCTCAGCTTCAGTTTCCTTTCTTCTCTCTCGTTTTGTTTTCGTTCCCTGTCATCACCTGATTGATTGATGTGATGAAGTAAAATTTTAACGCTAACCAATGTAAGGCCAGATAAAATTAATTCCTCGTTTCTCACCCCTTTTCCAATTGTTTTGGCCCGCCTCATTTATTTATTTATTCTTTATTTGGGGGGTTCTTATTAAATGAAATTTTTAAGAATTTGAAAACATGCAAGACAATGATTTGGAAAATAAAAGTAGTATATTGCATTTTTGTTTTATTTTGAGCTTGAATTTTTGTTGGATCCATTAGCGATTTAAAATCTATAATGTTAAATGACATGGAGCTCCTCAATTTTGAAGGGGGAAAAAAATATGGTGGAGAAACAAGGAATCAATTTTACATGGCCTAACTCTAGACCAAGCAATTATTAATATGCATAACCCTAACTCTATTCAACATCCTATACAGTGCGTCCCAGAAAGAAAAGAAAAGAAAACAAAACACGAAAACCAACATACATAACTGATCAAAATCCATTATGCCAGATTTTGGTAAAAACAATGACTATATTTTCTGGGATGGCGGGAGCCTGCACCCTCAATATTTCCCCAAAACCAATTAATAGCCCTCGAGCAATGAAAAAAATGCCTGTTTCGTAATTGGCAAGGGTACCAATTTTTGCCCATTGAACCATACCATTCTTCTTTTAAAAATTTGAAATTCTGAAAATTGTTTTTCATAACAAACACAGACCCATTTAATTACAAAACTTCCCCTTTTTTGTCATAGGGCTTTAAAGTTTGTGTTTCCAACAGGTCATGTTCGAAATGCACTCAAAATCTGGCAAAAATGGATTTTGACATCCCATATCAAAACAATGTATGCTCAATGAAGAGATGTATCATTTTAAACTACATCGCTTCTACTTTATTAAAAGCAGGGACTTTAAACGCAGAGTTGATAGTTTGTTTACAACGAATGACCGTTCGTTTTCCGGTTTCGTTTTTTTTGGGACGCACTGTATATTGTAAAGCTCTAGAAGGGCTTTGAAAATCTTAGAGATGACAGGATAAAATTTTGATTCATATTTAGTGCAGAGAATTCAAATTCATGAAGCTCTATTATAAATCCTATCACATCTAAGATAACTGAAACAAATGAATACACATTACAAAGATTGCGTTTTAGTTCAAAGATATTCTGTTTTATTTTACATACAATAATACTGATTAAGAGATTATTTACATTTCCCAAGCATAGCATATCCATAAAATATTTGAATAGCAACAATAATGGACAAAGCTTTTCATTTTGCACTCATCAGAGTAAATCGCAAGAATGAACAGAAAGCCAAATTCAGACGAAAATAAGCGGAATGTAAAGAGACTAAGTGCACCACAATATAACAGGCTGTGATTGCCTGCCAGAAAGTAGACGTGAAGCCAGTCATTTAATGAAAATGGGCTGTAGCAATGCTAGCTAGAACAACATGAGAGTCCTCACAAACTCTTTCTGTAGGCATTCAATAGGTTCAGTGAGCTGAATATAGGCGGCTTTCAGCATGCCTAGATGAGTGAAGTTTCTCGCTTGGCTGAGAACTGTGAACCAAGATGAACATGATTGGTCAGCGCATTCTGGAGTCTTCAGTAAGTGGTGGATAGCAGAGTTGGCATTGTCTGCTATTATCGGCCACACTGTTTGCTTATATGAGCATGTGGGTTGTGAAAGCACGCTGATCTGATGGTTTTGGATGGAAGTGGGCACGTGTTGGTTGATGGGATCTGACAATCTTTGAGTTTTATGCCATAGGTACCAAGCTTCACATCAGCACTTTAATTCATAAATTACATTGCTAATCTGTGTGGTAGGGAGCACATCTTTACTGATAGATGAGATCATTCTGTATGTGGTAAATGCCACTCGTGGCTCAATGGTAGTGTAAGTATTACAGACAGCTTGTTTGATCTCCTTTTCAAACTTTTTTGAAGCTTCCCCTCATTACGGTTGTTTCAGGTAGTCTTGCTAGGCCCATAGACCATTTGTTTTCTTCAATTTTGCTGTGACTTTGCATTCGATAATATGATCGGGATATCCATTCTCACACACGCTAAGACACTCTCAATACGGTCATTGTCAGCGGCAAGTTTGCAATCAACATTGATCAGGCCAATTTTGTGTTGGGTAGGACTAAACGAGTCTCGACATTACTGTAAATGCAGGTTTCTGAAAAACAGCAGTAAAGAAGCGGTGCGCCGACTTCTCTACCGGTACATCAAGGCACTACATTCTACCACATTATGATTGTGTATGTGAATGACGGGTGGAAAGCTACTGTAAGACATAGCAAGTGATAGATTAATGTACACTTAAATCAAAGAATACATGCTTTTCGAGATAGCCAACACAAATATTCACGAGTATAGAACCCAACGTTGAGCCCATCTATTTGTGGGTACATGATGTTAATGAAACTGACAGTGCGGTACAGTCAAACTCGGATGAGTCTCAAATTTCTCAAAACTTTGAATCGTCAATCGAATTTCAAACATATTGCTAGTATAAATCACTACGGTTCAAAATCACGACGCTGTTGCCTTTAATTCAGGCTCGCTAATGTGAATGTCAGAATTGGTCCGAATCCCAATCCGCGCGCCAGGACAAAATTCTCAATATCGGTCTAAGTATAATTCACATAAGTCAATAAAAATGCTTGCCGTATCGCTAAGTGACGCTCGGTAAATATGACGTACAACTCGAAGACTAGCAAATCGCATTAGCCGACACGTGCGTATTTCCATTAAGTCCTACCCGATACAAAATTAACCTACCAGGTAATCAATATGCTCATTGACCGCAAACTTGCCGCTGAGATTGACCGTATCAAGAATATCGTGCGTAAGAATGGATGTCCGGATCATATTATCTAATGCCACGTTGATTGAACAAGCAGACATAGACTATCAAATAACCCGTCTATCTGAAGCTACGTGGCGAGGGAAGAATTACGAAAATTTTGAAAAGCAGATCAAACAAGCTGTCTGTAACACTTACACTACTATTGAGCCGCGAGTGGCATTTACCACACACAGAATGACCTGATCTATCAGTAAAGATGTGCTCCCTACCACACACAATAGCAACGTAATTTCTGAATTAAAGTGTCGATGTGAAGCTCAGTACCTAGGGCGTACAACTCAAAGATTGTCAGATCCCATTAACCAACAAATGCGCACTTCCATCCGAAACCGTCAGATCAGCGTGCTTTCACAACCCACATGCTCATGTAAGCAAACAACCAGGCTGATAATAGCAGACGATGCCTACTCTGCTATCGCACACCACATACTGAAGAATCAAGAATGAGCTTACCAATCATGTTTATCTTGGTTCATAGTCTCAGCCAAGCAAGAAACTTCACTCATCTAGGCACGCTGGAATCTGCCTAAAATCAGCTCACTAAACCTATTGAATGCCAACAAAAAGAGTTTGTGAGAACTCTAGTGTTATTCTAGCTAGCATTGCTACAGCCCATTTTCATTTTCAACGACTGGCTTCACGTCTACTTTCCAGCAGCCAATCACAGCCTGTTTTGGTACACTTTCTTCCTTTACCTTCCGCTTATTTCAGTCTGATTTTGGCTTTCTGTTCATTCTTGCGATTTACTCTGAAGAGTGCAAGATGAAAAGCTTTAGTATATCTGTTTTCGTTGCTATTCTTCAATTACAAAATCATGAAATATTCAATAATAAATACAGTGTATTCAATAATTACCCCCAACCAGAACCTCACTTCTAATGGCAAACATCTACTGTACTAGTTTTTACACAAATCATTTTCTAGTATCAACTGCAATTAAAACAGTTCCATTATGTACGGACATGAATAATCGTGAATCCTAACTAATATGATTGATTTCCTTGAACAATTCCTCAGAGCAAGAAGTTCACAAAGATTTCTGTCTACATAACAACATTATGTTGCATCTCTTGCAAATTTGTCATAATATATGAAATTCAAATAAAAATAATTTCAAAAAGTTGAAAGACTCTATATAATGTTCTGAAAAAAAAATTTGTCGTGAGAGATAATTACCGAAACAAAATGGGGAAGTGTTTTCTCTACTGTATGAAGAACAGCACCATCGGTTTACATTAACACACATTTTATGAATTCTAAACCTATGGATGAGTTTTAAAATCTAATAAAAATTCATAAGAAAAAATAATCTAAAATATGTTCCGAAGGACGTAATCTCAAGTGAAGTGATAAAGTGCATGTTACCAGTCTCCAAATGGATCATCGTTATCAGAGGCTTTGCCAACACTGTAGAACAAAGGAAAAGTATGATCATAGTATACTGAAGGAAAAGATGTCTCAAACAATATCAAACAATAGTGACAAACACTAATGAATCAAAATGTCTCTTTTGAATCTTTTAGCCAAAAAGTTATGGAGGGAAATATTTCCATGAACATTTCACGACAAGCAATATATTTATGGCTTTGAAATCCTATCAAAATTTAGCTTCACCATTTATTAATCAGATTTTTGTAAAATAATACTGGGACAGGTATTTAATATTAAGCTCATGAATAATTTAGAATATACAGTCAAACCTGTCTATAGCGAACGCCCAAGGGAAACACAAAAAGTGGTCTATGTACACAGGTGGTCTTTGCAGACAGGTTCCTTTAGTACAAGTTTCAATGAAAAAACGTTTTCAAGGGAAACAAAAAATGTGGTCTTTGTAGACAGGTGGTCACTCAAGCAGGTATGACTGTAATACTGCAGTTAATGCAATTATCATTGTTGGTTATCTTACCTTGCTGGGTCCTCCTCAACCCCTCCTTCCATCTCTTCCCCTGAGATGGTTCCGTCTGATTTATGACTGATTGAAGGCGAATCTGGTATCTGTTAAGGACAGGACGAAAGAAAAACAAATAATCACAAAACGGCAGACACAGGTAGAAGTAAAGTACCGGTAACCCTTTCTATAAATCTACCAGCTCTGCAGAACCATTCAAGAAAAATAAAGTAGCATTTAACTATGCTACATTTAACTAATATAACTGTTTATCTCATCAGATAACAATACAAAAATAAATTCTCACACACAGTTCAAAAAAATTATCACCAAATCATCGAGTATGAATAAAGTGCATGAGTCAGGAGATTTTGAATTAAATGTTTAAGAATAATAAACAACATTAACAAAGGATTCCATGGAATGTCAGGGGGCTATATCTAGGTTATGAATGCAGTGTGATTATCTACATAATTACTTGCAAATAACTGATTAAAATGCTGATTTGATGCACTATTTGTACAATTTGGATCATATGATCACATGATGTCTTCCTGCACTAAGGTACAACACTGTGATCATGGTTATAAGTAAAGCTACATGAAGCAAAGAAGGTTTCCTACCACTTCCGGTTCTTGTGTTGCAGGAGTTGTTTCCTGTTGCTGCTTGCGTTGTTGCACCATCATCATGTACCGTTGCATCACCGGGTCGATCTTCACACCATCCGCCTCCTTCTTCTCTTCCTGTTCTTCCTTCTTTCCATCATCTCCCAACTCATAAGTGTCATTCAGGCCAGCTGAATGATCTTGCTTTGGCTCTGGAACACCACCGCTTGCACCTGACTGCAAATCAAAGAAAGGACAAACATGATCGTTAAAGCCTGTCTGCACTACTTGTAGCTACTTGCGCCCTCTATACAGCCAACAATGCCTAAGTGGTGACCATTGATCTCTCATGGTCCTCTTTTTCTTATGTTAAGTGAGAGCTGATTTGATGAGATAACCACCTGTCAGTGACCATGCAGTGAGGTCTAATCCCTCCTGGCCAAACTAGTGCAGACAGGCTTTAAATGTGAATCATAAGAGTTTTTCAACTTTCCCATCTTCATCCTGCTCTAAACACCTGTCATTTGTTACTTGAAGGCTGTGAAAATTGCCATTATCATAATATAGCCCAACAATAGCAATACATAGAGTGACAATTTGCAACAATTAGTGATCAAAACCTAAACATGGCTACGCAGAAGTCTGTATAATAATAATATGGATATTTACGTAGCGCCGGTATCCGCCAGGCTCTGAAGCTCATGGCGCTTTATACATATTACCCTGGTTAAAGCCGAGCTAGCAAAGTAACTAGCGCTCAAGCATATCAGGTACCCGTTTACACCTGGATGGAGAGTCGCAAATGTAGATTAACATCTTGCCAAAGGATGTAAGTGCTGCGGCGGGATTTAAACCTGTACCTTGTGATCTGCAGACGGGTGACTTATTATAAAAAAATGATGAATGATGAGCTATGAGAGAAACTGTTTTGCTTTCATCTTTCACATTTGCACTCCACATGTACGGTACAGTATGGTATATGTATGGTATAGTACAACAAGATATGATATTGACAGTCATGCCCTAAAATTTATGTTTACTATAATACTTCAGAGAAAAACAAATTACCTCTTGTTTTTGAAGCTCCATTAACATCTTCTGCTCCCTCTCCCTCGCCTCCTGCTCCTTTCGTTTTCTCTCCTCCTCCTTCTTTCTTCTCTTCTCCTCCCAAGCTCTCTGCTCTTCTTCTTCCTCCTCTATTCTCCTCCTCCTCTCTTCCTCATCAGCCCTGGCTCTTCCGGTCTCCTCTCTCCTCCTCTCCTCTTCCTCACGATGTCTTCTCTCTTCCTCTTCCCGTCTGATTCTGTCAGTCTCTATCCTTTTCCTTTCCTCCTCGTCATCTTTGCGTCTTCTCTCTTCAGCTGTCGCCCTCTTGTGTTCATCATCGCTTCGGGCTTGAGGCACAGAATGGTCACTGAGGTGGGACAGGTTCCCTTCACCTATTGCACCTGCGGGAGATGTGATAGCGATTGCTATGATTATTAAAAAACAAAACATGTCATAGAGTTCTACTAGATTTGTTATAGTGGGACTGCACGACTTATAGCTAATTGCGCCCTCTATACAGCCAACAATGCCTAAGTGGTACCCGATTACCTGTTGATCCCCTATGGTCCCCTTTTTCTTATGTTAATCGAGAGCTGATATGATGAGATAACCACCTGCCAGTGACCATGCAGGGAGGTCTAATCCCTCCTGGCCAAACTACTGCAGATTTGTTAAAGGTAGTGTGAGCTACTTCAGAGGATCAATGATTATCCTATGATCTAATGTATGTACAGTATTCTAAATCTAAAAATAATCAATTTGTACTACAATTTATTTTGCTATGTCTATACTAACATTGTTTTCATTGTCGATTTCATGGGTTGCAAATTTTTTTGATGACGCATAACCTCAACGATACTATAAGAATCAAGGTTTTGGGTCTAATACTTGAAGTTTTGAACTATAAGGATTTCATCCTAAAACAAAAACAAAGATGCATGCATTGTGCAGTTTTTGGTTTAAAAATAGGTAAATATTTTCTACTGTGTAGCAAAAAAGGGGGTAAAACCCTTATTTCTAATTCAATTCAAAAGACTTTATTTCCATTAAAAAACGAACAAATATATATATGTGATATAGTACAGACAGCTCAAAATTTATAAATCATTAGCATTATGTTAATTTAATTTAATCAAAATGTGAAAATGAGTAGCAGGAAAAGGGAGCAACTGTAGATAGCTTCTTTTAGCTTGTTGATTCAGGCGTCCAAAAGAATAAAATAATTACCAGGGGTGATAGTGAGCACTAAAAAAAAATAGGTTTTTTGTTTTCCCCTCAACCACGCCCCCCTTGAGTAAAAATAAAAAAGAGGATT
>JARBES010000115.1:9936723-9953763 GCA_030265145.1 Strongylocentrotus pallidus
ATGGAAATAGGAGAGTTGATAAAACTAGGGTTATAAATATTAAATCTTGCTCAGCCAGTGTCCCATTCGTGATAAAATAGAATCACTATTATCTACCATGTTTGACAGACCTGGCTACCTCTCCCAAAAAAAACAACATATCGTTACCGTATGTCATGTTCATATCTATTACCAATTCAAATGCAAAACTAAATGTTTCCATTAATTATCTCATTTGATCAATTTAGTTAATACTCACAGTTGAATGGTTCTATTATTTGTATTTCATGTTCCTAGATCTATTACTAATTCAAATGCAAAACTAAATGTTTCCATTATCTCATTTGATCAATTTAGTTAATAATCACAGTTGAATGGTTCTATTATTTGTATTTCATGTTCCTAGATCTATTATCTATTCAAATACAAACCTAAATGTTTCCATTTACCTCATTTGATCAATTTGGTTAATCACAGTTGAATGTATCTGTTATTTGTATATCATGTTCCTATCTATTACCAATTAAAATGCAAAACTAAATGTTTTATTACCTCATTTGATCAATTTAGTTAATAATCACAGTTGAATTTATCTGTTATTTGTATGTCATGTTCCTATCTTTTACCAATTCAAATGAAAAACTAAATGTTTCCATTATCTCATTTGATCAATTTAGTCAATCATAGTTGAATGGTTCTATTATTTTTTTATCAAACATAGGATGAATACTAGATTTCTCACATAGTACTAGTCTTCTTTTCATATTTTCATGTATATAATATGCCAATTTCAGTCTGTATTGATCATTTTTCAGACTAGTGCATATATGCAATTTATTCTTAATCGGATCACTGGGCAATATCTCTTTTTACTATGTAACCTGAGAATGCCATTTTTTTAAATCAACCTTTTAATTATGTCTACTTATTAAATATTTGCTTTAATAACACGTTCAACAAAACATGTAAACATTATTGACCCAGCTTCAGCTGCTTTTCATGCAAAATTTTAATGTAAAAATTAATCATATTCTTCCCAAAGTCAATCAGTTGATTAATCAATTGATTTATCCATTTTCTTTAGCACAGAATAACAACTGAACTATTGCCAATATTGAAGAAAATCACTCATCACATATGAGGCTATTCTCCCATTGCTCAATCAGTTCATTAATCTAATGAAAATCAACCCTTGAAGGACAACAAAAATAAGCCATCTTCTGTAGCTACAGATAAAACCAAAATGACATCATCATCAATCAATTAAAATCATCTACAAATCTAGAATATATTTGTCAGTAGAGTTTAGAGACACATGTATCTGATATTCAATTAATGAATCAAAATAATACAAACAATATGAATTTGATGAAACCTAAAATAAAGAGAATAGTCAACTTCGTAAGAGAGCTATTGGTTATGATTTATCATTATATAATTAATCATCATCGTCATTGTCACTCTCACCACCATCACTGAATACAAAAACTAGGACTCTTAGGAGAAATATTTCTTCCATGAAATCTCAAAAATAAGAATAGCAGACTTTGTAAAATATAAATGGGTAACAAATTATCATTATGATCAAAACTAATTAACATCATCAACATCATCATCAGTTTCATCATCAACATCATCATCAGTTTCATCACCAACATCAACACCAATGATAATTATCAACATACAAAGGAAAGGAAGTTTTTAAAAAGCAGCCATGGATCATGGATATATATATATATATATATATATATCTTATTTGTAAAGCATGTCACACACATAAATAAAGCTAGGCCTATTTCATACTTTCTCACGTAGCACAACGACTCACAACATTTCATTAGATTAGCTGACTGACAACTTTAAACAAAAATTCCTAATAAAACCAAGATTCCTAATAAAAACACAACAGGTAGATATAAAAGAAAGTCAATAGAAAAATACAAGAAGTACATTAAGACTTACTCGTCTGCTCTCCTTTGTATTCACTTCCCAGCTCTGCGATACGCCTGCAACGCCGACAAGAAAAATGATGAGAAAATGACAAAATGAGATCGAATGGACACAGCATCAATTATGCCCCAACTTATAACGTCAAGGAAAATGTATGAGTGTGTGTGGATGTGTGAGTGGATGTGTGAGAGCATACACAGTATCATTGCAGTGCATGGATGGAAAGTAAGCAAAGGATCGTTTTGACTGGTAGATAACGGACCAATTAGCACCCAGATTATGCATATTCATTCTAATGATTAAAGTATAATTAAGGTATTGATTTTTAATTGAATGAATAATGAAAGCAATGTACAAAAACATTATGCAATATGGTGTACATATTCAAAGTTGTATCAGGAAAGATTTTCAACATGGAGTACAAGTCTTATTCCCCTATTCTATTTCTTTTCCCCCCTCCTTCTCCTGTTCTCTCTCTCTCTCTTTCCATCTCTATATTCCCCCCCCCCTCTCTCTCTCTATCAATTCCTTTCTGTACCTTCTCCATTTCAGTACCTTCTTCATTTTTGTATTTTTCTCTCTTTCTCATATTTCTTTCTCCTCGTCTCTCCTATACACACTCTACCCTATCTTTTATAAAGTATAATCTCTACCCTTAATTTGTTGCTACATGAAAGTCGTCTGTATTTTCATTCAATTTTATTTGAATGCAGTTGTTTTCTGAAACATGCACTTGGTATTATCTAAGAACCCGAAATAATTAACTTCCACTCTTTTCTCCTGTTCCCCTCAAAATTCATCCTCTTCAAGCAATCTCATCAATTTCATGCTTAAGCACTTGATAAATTACTCTAGGACTCATTAAAAATCTACTTCTCTATCTTATCCCTTCCCCACCCCTCTCTCTCTTCTTTCTATTCATAACCTTTATTCACTGTTAAGCATTCCTATCAAATTCACATGTTTCTGCATATATGCCCGAAAAATTATTGATGTTTGCGACAGTCATACCAGTTTCCCTTCGTCAACTTTAATTTTAACTGTACATATTAGATTGTTTGCTTGAATTAGTGCAGTGGGTGAGTCTGTCAATCATTCTGTCTGTTCCTGTAGCTCGGTAACATATGCTAATGCTATTTTTTTTGCCCTGCCCCCTCACTCTTTCTCTCTCAATATTTGCATATCTTCACCTTTAAATCATATCTCTAGCTCCCTTATTTCTTGTCCCTTTCTTACTCTGTCTGCCCAACTAGCCTTGTTTGTACACATTTTTATTTTCCTTTCCTTTTTTTCTTATTTTGACTTCTCTTATATTTTCTCCCACATATGCATGCTATTCTTTGCACTGCCCCCTCACTCTTTCCCTTTCAATATTTGCATATCTTCACCTTTAAAATCATATCTCCAATACCTTATTCTTTACATTTCTCCCTCAATCTCCTCGAGACCAGTTTTTTTTTTGTCCCTGTCTATCTCTGTCTGCTCAACTAGTCTGCTTATACCAGCTGATTTTTGTTCAATGTTAAAAAAAAAACCTATCTAGTATTTTCTTCCACATGCATACTGTAGGTCTACTGCTGAGATGTGAGCTTACAAACAGGCACAATAAACTCAACAATCAATAGATCTACTTTCCGCTAAACATAATTACATGAAAATAAATTTGTATTTGTATATACATTTCGATCTGTTGAGTAGCAAGAGTGGGAGCATGTCCCCTACAATAAAATGGCTTGAATAAAGAAAGGGGGGGGGGGGGGGGAGGAAGCAAAGTGAAATAAAAATGATAGGACCTTTTTCAAGCCCTCTTTTAATCAGTGGAGTTGTAGATGCCCCACCCCACTCCCCTTAATGCCAATGCATCCTCAAAGCCTGAGCTCATGTTATGCCACTCATTTTGATGGATTAATAGAATGGATGAAGACCATAATCTCCATGACAACACTGATGACAATCTATAGATCATTGCTCTACAAATCACACATCCAGTCAATAAATTACATTAATTATTGTACTTGATCACTATCTGTCAGAAATTGGACATAAACCAACTTTAAAGAAAATAAAATCTTACTTAAAGGGGAAGTCCACCCTGTTAATTACTTATTTAATTGGTTTAAATAAAAGAAGGAAAAGAAAAGGAACCGATAATTTAAATTTTGAGCTAGGGAGTTATAAACTTTTGAAGTTGAAATTAATTTAACACAGATTGCCAACACTGTGATGTATCTTTTGAAGTCCTCTCCCATTTGCTCTATCCTGACAATTTGTTAATTTCCATATTCTTCATGTTTTTGTATGAAGAATATATTTCTGTTTAATGCAGGGGTTGTGTAAAAACATATAGTTTGTATTGATTGCATCTATGGGGCATATGATTCAATATTTCTTATAGAGAAAATTGACATTTCTTAGTTTTCTAGTAGAGAACAAATGGGAGAGGTCCCAGAAGGTAGTTCACAGAGTTGCCAATTTGTGTTTGGTTAACTACAACTTCAAATAAATTATTTTGCTTATCAGATTTTGCTCAAATTTTCACTGATCTCTTTCTTTAATTTGTCTGCTTCTATTCCCATTGATTTTAATACTTGATAATATAGAGAGTACATGTAGGTCTATTTTGAATTGATTTAGACTCCAAATGCATTTAATTCAGCCATTCCCCATTCCTTAATATGGTGCAAACAAATGGCTCTGTAATGGCTTTGCTATTACACATTGATTAACAAGGTGCACTTACTCGATATTGCAAAGAGCGCATTGGTGTTTGATCAAGGTCATGTTAAACAACCCATAATATTTGTGAGACATTAATTAATTTAAGTGTTCGATGTCGTTATACCCAAACGCTCATCATCAAACATTAATTAAGGTAATAGTACTTTAAAATACCAGTATGTTTTAAAGTTTTCTCCCCTAGTTCATCTGCATTATCATTAAAGCATAGTAATACAGAATTATACAAAAAAAATCAATCTTTGAAAGACTGCATGCAAAGGAAACATGTATATCATGAATATTTCAGGAAAACAACACAGCATGAGAAACGTGATTGCACCCACCACCACCATCATCCATCTATCAATCTATCGTTCCATCCATTCATCCATCCATACAGCTAGCTATCTTTCCATCTATCCATCTATTTATTATCTATATGAATCAATCCATCCATCCATCCAACTACAACATGTAACCAGCTAGTTATACATGTAAATCCAATTATCCATCCATTGATTCCTCTAAATATCCATCAATCCATCCAGACAGCCATTCTTCTACCTATCAATCATTATCCATCCATCCATCAACTTTTTTATCAATATTTTTATCTAGTCATCAATCCATCCATCTAATCAAAAACTCATCACTCTTTGCAGCAAAACATTAATCCATCCATCTATCCATTTATATATCTACCTATCAATCTATCCAATGCCATCTTTCTATCATTTTATTGATCCTTCCATCTTGTTTAAAAATAATCACTCCATCCACCCATTCCAGCAATCCATCCATCCATCTACCCATTGATCCATCAATATATCCATCGATCAATCTATTCAACATTATTTCATCGATCAAATCATTCATCCATCCATCTCTTTAAATAAAACACTTAATTTGAAGACTCACATTTTTGCATGTTTCAGATCTTGTTTGAGAATGGTGTTGCTCTCCTTCAATGTAGGATAATCAACCATTGTTCTCATTCTCTCGTTTACCAAGTCACTCCTACATGTATTAGCACTCCATCAATCCACCCATCTATCAATCAATCAATCTATCTATCAATCTTTCAACCCTTCATCTATCTATCCATCCATTTATTCATCCATCCATATCTTTAAATAAAGCACTCAGTTTGAAAACTCACATTTTTGCATGTTCCAGATCTCGTTTGAGAATGGTGTTGCTCTCCTTCAGTGTAGGGTAATCAACCATTGTTCTCATCCTCTCGTTTACCAAGTCACTCCTATTAGCAGCTGATGCAGCCTCTGCTTTTGCTTCCTTTAGGAGATTCTGATAATAAAGGAAAATTATAAATTCCAAGGAGTAAAACGATGGATTTTTTTTCACTGATTCAGCTTTAACTAATCAGTATTCTTAATTTCTTATCACAGCAGAACCATTTTTTCCCTCAAAACCTTCAAAATGAAACTAACTTACATCACTAATCTAGGCGATTTATTATTTTTAGATTTCAAATTAAGTCTTTTCAGAAAGTGTAAGATTGTAAATATTCAAAATGTACTGGAATCAATACTTATATTGCATTTTCAACTTTTCGAATTCTTTAAAATTATGACTCATTAATTTTTTTTCTAAAAAATCCATTCATAGTTTGAAGGGCTAGCATTTTATATTGGACTTGACCAACCTCAATTGTAAATCTCTGTAAACCTAAATAAAACATACAAATCATAATCATTATGAGTAAATATTAAAAATGGGTAAAAATATGTCTCTCTACAATAGTCACTGTACTTTGAATTAATTTATCAAAATTGTTCATTTAAAGATGGAATTACCGGTACTTCATTTATAATTAATTCATAAATTAATTCATCAATAATGAAGCACACAAATCAGTATATTTCTTTGATGTAATCATGTTATTTGACTCAGGGAAGCACTAATCTGATAAAACTATACAAATCATTTAAATATTCACGAAACATTTTGTAGTGCATAGCTTTAAAAAAAAAGAGATTTAAGGTATGATTGTGCCATATTATTAAGAACTCACCTCTAGCTCTAAAATATGATTTGTTTTTCCATGGAGTTGTTCCTTTGTTGATTTCAGGGTCTCCTTGTCATCAACCATACTTCTCTGTTCAGCTGAAAGACAAGTTAAATTTGGAATGGCTAGATATCACTGTGTGCCTTGCACAAGGATGCAAATTAATGCGCAGATAACTGATATACAACTTCATCTACATAACACATTTCAGTCAGTGCATTGTCCAAATTGATAGCATACATTTCATCCGTTCAGAAACCCCTGTAAGTTAAAAAATTTGTCAAAATTGTGTTTATACCCTCTTGCCGTGTACACAACAGTATTTGATTCAAATATTCTTCACAACACAGAACTACATATAGCTTATTCTGCATTTCATAGCATAAAAAGTAAACAGTGTTCCCACAAAAATTTGAGAACCAAATTTGAATGACTCTCCATGACTTCCCATGATCCATTCTTTATTCCTTTAAGTACATTTTGGTATGGGTTGTGGTATTCAAGCAGCTTACGAATATCATGTGTATTTTCAGTTTGAACATCAATTTCCATGACAATTGGGATTTTCCCCCCTTTTTTTCCCCACATGACTCAGACCTAATAATTTGTGATATATAAGTATTCTTGGGAGAGTTTAGGAAGGAAGAAACTTAAAGAATGTTACCTCTTATTTTGGCTTCTCTCTGCTCCAGCTCACTCAGTCTCTTGGCAAGCCTTGCCTCATAATCTAGCTCATTCCTGCAATTAATCATTGAAGTATTGTTAACATGCATATTGCAGGGCTCTGATTATTCACACACAATACCCAATATATTTGCCCTAATTTAAATAAGCTCATTTAAGTGCCATTCAAAAAATAACAACAACAAAAATCAACTAGCACAACATGCTACTAAATAATAAACAATGAAATGAAAAATTGTTAATTTCATATCACATTTAAATAAATACAAAAAGGGGCATATACACTGTATGTTAATCTCAGTTTTATGTCACCAGCCTAAATATGAAACGTCTTCCAAAAGATAGGCAAAAGCTAGCACATGGGTTTAAACTCCATGTCATAGCAAATTTAATTTTCCTTTAATATGAATATGGCAATTTTGCCTTCTTCTTCAAAAGCATTGATAAAACTAACTTATCAAACAAACCTTTTTGTTTCTTCTTTGAGTCTATTTTCATAAGTTGTTTCTATGTTAGCTACGGCTGCCTCTCTCATTCTCAGGTTTTCTTCCATGGCTTTCCTCTTGTCTTCCTCCATCTTGGCAGCTCTGGATTAAAGTACAGAATAAACAAATAAATAAATAGTAAATGAACAAATGAATTACTAGATACAGTCAAACCTGTCAATAGCAAGGGAAACTCAAAATGTGGTCTTTGTAGACGGGTTCCTTTAGTACATGTTTCAATGAAAAACCATTTTCAAGGGAAACAGAAAATGTGGTCTTTGTAGACAGGTGGTCTCCAAAGCATGTTAAAGCTGCAAGGCCTTGTCCAAAGGTTAGCTTTAATAAGACAAGGAACAGTTTTCAGGCATTTATGTGTACCATATATATATCCTGAGATTGGATGAGGATTAAAGAATAGACTACTGAATTTGTGCATTCCCATAGACTTTACACATTGAACTACTCTGTTCCAGGGTTATTCAACAAAAGCAACCACAACAAAAAAGTTTAAAATCAAATTTTTCTTCATTTTACTCCAGACCTGCCAACCTCTGGAGTTCAAAAACTGTATTCTTTAATCCCAAAAGTTGTATTTTACTGACAAAAATTGAATTATATTTTTAAAAAAACACAGATCAATGCCTCTTACAGTTCCTACATACAGGAAGAAATTTTTGTGTGGATCATTGGTTGAATATTTATGATTTCGTCATGAATGGTGTGTTCGATGAACCAATGAACATCCCCAAATTGCCAAAAATGCTTGTAGGATACTTTAAAGGACAGAATGGGCATTTTGCCATTAAAAATGGCACACACACATCTGTTGTTGTTGGAAAATCGTATTTTATTGAAGAAAATCGTACTGTCGTATTTATTTCTTAAAATTGTACGAAATACGCTTGGTTGGCAGCTCTGTTACTCACCTTCCATTGATTTCCGCTTCTCTTCTGATGCCTGCCTCCCTCTGTTTAATAGTTCTGAGCTCGTCAAGAAGGCTCTGTCTCTGGGCATATGTTTCCTTCTCAACTAACTGTACATGTGAAGAGGAATTTGGACATAAATTAGATATGATTTCTCAAAAACAACTGGATAAAACATAAATCATGTCTTTGTCAATTTAACTCGGGTCAATACAATGCATGAAAGTTAATCCCATTTAATATACAGGATGCTACATGATTAAAGGAGGAGTGATATTTGAAATTGCGATTTTTTTTTTTTTTTAATTTTAATTTTTTAATTTTTTTAAAATAATTTTTTTAAATAATTTTTTTAAATAATAATTTTTATTTAATTCAAAATAATTCAAAATAAATAAATAAATAAAAAGATTATAAAACAATAACCAAACAATTTGATGTAATTACCTCTTGATGTTTCTGTATCCTTTCCATGGTAGATTGCTCTCGATCCCTCAGTGCATCTGACTTTGCTTGGTATGTGTTCTCTATCTACAAGTCACAGAAAATTAAATTCTGTTATAAGTTTCGTGTGTTACATAATCCCACCAAAATAGACATTCAAGCCATTACAATCAAATTTTGGCAATTCCTAACACCTATATTCCACATATATGTATTCTGTTAATATTATTCACTAACCAAAGTGCATGTCTGTGAGATATCATTGCTGTTGTAATGGCTGCTCTAAGTTGCTACACATATACAACCTCGATATGATTAGATCACTCTAACAAACAAACACACATTCCTATTATCTATCTAAGCTTGTAAATTTCATTTTTTAAATAAATTGATTTTATTTACAAAACTTGCATTTTGCTTTCCACAGAATCTGTCTGTCTGTAATAGACTTGTGCGCTATTTCACATTGTGAAATTATTTTATTCAAATTTACGCAAATGTTTTCATGTGCGTCTCTTTTGTTGGTGGGTAGCCAATGTCAGATACAATGTATGTATGAGGCCTACAAATAAAAAGATGTTGTATTGCCCTTTGCGACCGACCCAAAAATCTTGAAATCTTCGGTCAGCTTTTTTAAAAAGTTTCAAAACTGAGAAATATAAGCCCAGAGAAGAAGTTTAAAAAAAAAAAAATTTTTTGGACCGACCGACCCATGTTTTGGCACCTAAAGGGCAACACAACATATTTTTTTGTTAGGCCTTACATAGAACCACAGGCTCTCTTTGTCATGGAATATTTCCTTTTGTTGAGTTGTTTAACTTCCGGTAATCTTATCATGTCAAAGGATTGAACAACGGTTCAATTAATAAAATGCCATAAAATATGCAATGTAACTGCTCTTTCCTTTTCTTTTTTTTCAAGAGTGACCTAATATGCACAAGTCTTTGTGCATAAGTCTTCTTCATTTTTATATAATAAATGTCTCAATCGAAATTAGTGACAAATCAATCCAAAAAAAAATGCAACATCTAAGAAAATGATGAATAAAGAGTAAGGAAAAGCGCTGATTAATGTCACTATGAGACAAACAAAGAGATTTATTATAAAAGTAAATCCCTACCTGTCTTCTGGCACTTGCGATTTCTTTACGAGCTTTCTCCCTCTCCTCCAGCTCAACACGCTTCAATGAACTTTCTTTAAACCTGGAAATCTGGAAATGAAAAGAAACATTGTAACAAGTATTCTCTTCAAACAATAATAATAATAATAATTATAGGCATTTCTATAGCGCCGTCTATCTAGAAATTCTATTCCGAGGTGCTTTAATTATTACCCCGGCTTTAGCCTAGCTGCTATTACAGCGCTCTAGCATTTCAAGGAATTAATTCCTGCCAGGTACCCATTAACCTCACCTGGGTCAAGTGTGGCAAATGAAGACTAATGCCTTGCCAAAGGACATTAGTGCCGTATCGGGGATCGAACCACGACCTTTGAATTGCAAGTCAAGGGCTTAAACCGCTCGACCACAACACTTCCAATGAATACCTTACAGAATTCTTAGGTACAATGAAGCACAATCATAAAATTTAAGACAGTGTACCACCAACTTGCAGGGTACACATAAGAAAGGGTGCTGTGAAATAACACATGTACATTTAAAACAATCTAACTCAATACTTTACAACTCTGAAAAGAACAAACTCACATTCTCTTTTATTTGTCTTTATAGTTACTTCTCACTAATTTGGTCAATTTATTTAGATTTTGCAGCTACCTTCATTAAACCAAGAGGACCAATATTGTGCCCCACAAACACAAATGTGTGTTAGAGCACATAACATCACCCCGCTCCCCAACAAAAAAAATGCCCACTTGGAAGTTCCTCAGAGTAAACTTTAGTGTGCATTGTGCATATATATAATAATGGATGCATTTACTAGTCTCACAAAGCAAGGCACACCTATAGCTTTTTCCTTCATTGGACCAGGGACATGTCCCTGATTGGACTACATAAACTTTCAATATCTCTTTACAATGTATATCTAAACTTCTAAATATGACATTTTGAACACAGCACAATGGCATTGGACCATACACATACAGAGCAAAATACTTTTGGTGATTGCTTCCTTTTTTGTATCACAGAATGTTACCTCTCGATTGATCTCCTCTCTGGACTTGATCTCCATCTCACGTTTTAGTTTGAGTAGCCTCTCTTGGATGGCGTGTCTGTTCAGGATCTCATCCTCCTCTGATTTCTGCTTGTAAGCATCATCAACATTCTGCAGTTTTCTCTCTGTCGGTAAGTAAACAAAATTCCTCATGAAGCACAATATCATGATCTGCCCCGTTGCACAAAACTTACTATTGATGGTAACTTTGCAAACAATGGTAACTACCATGGAAACCTTGATTTTGATTGGCTGTTGAGCCCTGTTAGCATTGTAGTTGCCATTGATGGCAAAGTTACCATCAATGGTAGGTTTTATGCAACGGGCCCAGATCGGATTAAACTCAAATATTTTAGTTTTATTTTCAACAGGGTAGTCTCATTTGAAGTCCATTTCTGGACCTGCTCTTCCAGAGAGCCCTGCATACCATCATCAGAATTTTGGGTATCTGTTACTTTTGAATATTTCTTGTGAGATCTCCTTTAAAGAGTTTGGCTATAACAAATCTGTTTCTCTTTTGTATACAGCTCTATGAAATATTACAGAAACATAATCAGTTCCTCTTCCTGTAAGACTTACTACCTATGGTGATGTATACCAGTTAGATAATTGAAAGTCATATACATAGTCACTGAAATAGGCCCCAAAACAAAACAGGTGGGGCCCATTTCACAAAGCCTGTTTTCAATGACAAATTACTAAAATCAGTGACAAATCTGCTGATAACCAATGAGAAGCAAGGATTACAGAAGCTTATAACAAAAATTGTCATTTGTCACTGATGACAAGTTTTGTGAAATGCCCCCTGGATGGACAAATGGATTTATGGACAGACAACCTACAAATATATAGCCTCTCTAACTACCTTCAATGAAATAAAGAATACAAAATAAGAATAGTGAAGGAAAAACCCATTATTCTTGTTATAATATATATGACTGACCAATGGAAGACTGGTGCATTGGGTGTGCATCAACCTGTATGCCTACATGCTCCTGCTTTCTCGCTTGACCAGCACTCAACTCTGTTAATAGCTGCCATAGGAATCCTGTTGATAAAATGTACATACAAAGCTTCTTTTTATATACCAGTAAGTTACTAAATTTTGCATTTTTTAGGTACCTTATGTGGAAAGTTGATTTTTACTAATTTATGTTTCTTGAGAAGCTTGGATCTAAAAGTACTCAAAAAAAGACCCTAATGCAACCAGTACACCTGTCATTTTTGAGTAATGAAAAACACAAAAAGCATCAAATTTACAAGGGGTATGAATAATTTCATTGTTAACTGTATAGCAGTCAGATAACGACGATTATAATGTTCAAGGCAGTGTTACCTACATATCAATGGAAACACATAGAAGGCTTAAATTTTACAAAAAAGGTATCAGTAATGCATGGGAAATAGGCGACATGCTCTCTCACATTGCATGGCCAGAAGTGGACAAATGGGTCCTGATTCACAAAACTTGTCATCAGTGACAAATGACCGTTTTTGTTATAAGCTAGTGAAATCCTTGCTTCTGATTGGTTATCAGCAGATTTGTCAATGATTTTTGTCATTTGTCATTGAAAAAAGGCTTTGTGAAATGGGGCCCAGTTGCAAAAACATCCACAAAACTGATGAGTTACTGATTATTAGAACCCGATATGAAAGATTAAGTTTTCAAGATTGATCTAAGATATAGCTTGGAAGGAATTATTTATATCTCTATCTGCTCAGTCATTAAACATTGTTCTCTTGCCCCTAGACGTCAGTTTTGTGTGATTCCCATACTGATCTCTGTAAGGAATATCCTTGAAAAAATTCTTACCTTTTGAATCATATCTTGGGAGTTCAGCAGCCTAAAACAGAAGCAAAAATTAGTAATTTATATTGTTAAAAGTATAATAATCTCAAAATCATAACATGCAGTGAAACAGGGAAAAGGGCATTACAAATCAGACCGCTACATTTCTAAACAAACTGTACATTCTGCCATGTGACAAGAATTTAGGGCAAAACAATAAAAACATTTTATGATGAAGGTTCCTGTATAATTATTTACCAGTTTGATTCCTTTTTATAATGGTCTACATAGGTTTGACAATATTACTAAAAGTTTCAATGATCCAAACCACAAAATCTCATTGGAATGTATGGATAGTTTGTCTGTGGTTTCTGAAATGAAAAAGTTGCACCCACTTTATCTTATTGACTTGGAAATAAATACCTTAACTATATTACCAATTCATTGAAGCAGTCATGCTGCTGATGCTGTCACCTTCCACCCCCCCCCCCCCCCCAATGTTCAGGAAAGTTTATGTTAATTTTTCTCAAAGAAATTATACATCACAGACATAGGTCTACATGTAATAGTATATAAGATACATATATTCATATTAAAAACAATTTCTTACCAACTTCTTATACAATTGAGAGCTTGGAGCAATTCTCAGAAGATCCAACAAGTCTGGCACAGTGAACAACTATTTAAAAAAATCATGAGATAAAAAAAGAAAGAAGGAAAATCATACAATTGAGATTCAGGAGGATATTTCAGACTAATTAAATTAAACTGTGGCAAAGTGCAAATAATTTTATTGGCTCTTATGCTGTATCAAAGAGGTAAAAAGTTGATGCACATTCAAAACATGAATGTCAGAATGTCTATAATTTGCTATTTAGTATCATACGTGTAGCTTTATATTTCCTTGCAACAAATCTGCAATTAGTGTCAAAAGTATAACATTTTCTGAGCAAAAACCTGCTACTATTAAATATCTTAGCAACTTATGGATATTGAGTTGTAACTGATAAAGCTGTTTGGGTTGGCTCATCAGATGTTAACTTTATGAAATGTATGTACCCACAAAAGATAACTTTCTTTTTAACTATTTAAAAAAAAAAAAACTTCTTGACAAATTAAGGGACCGTTTAAATATCTATAGACATTTGGCACATACATGTATAAAGTAAAGTGGGAAAGTCCTAACATTTTGTTCTAAAATCATAACACACCTTGTCTTCTGCAGCTCCACTCTCTGGCAAAAAGACAGCAACAGAGTAATCATAGCCACCTCGTCTCAGGTGGTCGGCGACCAGGGAGTTGGCAGCTCTTAGCATGAGTGACGAGGAGCCATCAAGTGAAGCGGTTACGATTGCTGATGGACTTGAGGCAAACTTGACATGCTGTAAATTGGCACTCTGTCTCAGTTCTGCTACAAGCTTGGTTCGTAGCTGCGACTATTAGATAAAAACAGACAATGACAAATATATGGTAGACTGTATTTTTATTCCCAAAGTTAACACCTTGATAATTAGAAAATTTGAGATAAACTTTATCATAGCCTACAAAGACTAGTTTGGTTATCGATTCATTGCTGTAACCATTTCTTGTGAAAAATGAAGATAAAAAACCTGAAATAATGTTCTTTCTTATTTTTAAATCACTTTTAAACCTTAACCTTAACACTTTCAAATTCTTATTTACAGAATGCAGTTTTCAGAGGAATATTCAATTTGGTAATTATTCTATGTTTTGAGATTACCTTCCACAACACTTTTGATTCCCATCATGTGATAAAGAAACCAAAAGAAAATTTGAAAAAGTATTCTAAATTTGAAGAAGGAGAGAAATTCAGGCAATCATCTAACATACCTTGAGTGATTCAACCAATCCTCTTTCTCTGAAAGTCTGGTAGAGCCTTGATTTTAATTCACCAGCAGACATAGGCTCTGTATCACTGCTAGCATCCATGATGATTCAGATCCCTCCAACTTTATTTTTGTGCCAGCTTCACTTTCTGTGGATCAAAAATGTATCAAAAATAAAGATATGCATAAAATATTAGTACCAAGTTCTCAAGTCTATTGCTTTGTTTATTCAAGTAATTGTTTTGTTCAGAGCTTCATTAAAAATGATCAGTTTAGAAAGGGAGCCAATATTGTAGTAGTCAATACATTGTTGCACAAATATGAATGATGGAGGCCCTTTGTCTACTGGGCACCAAAGATTTGACCTCACTGATAGCATCGAAACTCAAAAGACAAATGTCTTTTAAATATTTTTAAACTCCTTATGACATGACAAACAGATTTTTCTGTCTACCTCAACTCAAAACTGGTACTGACATCACACTCAAACTCTAAGTCAATCCTGTCTACTCCTAATATAATGACGTGTCAACGTGAAATTGTCCTTAGTTTAAGGGAGTTTTCAAAAGGGTACAGTAATCGTAGAGCATACAGAACAGGGAGTTTAGTTGACCATGACAGGCTTCACACAATGCTCCTGTCCTCATTTGTAAATCATTTCGATTTCTCTGGGCAGCGGCGTAAAGTCTTGTGACTCTTTATCACATATTTCTTTATCTCCTTTTGGATTCTCATTCTTCTTCTTCTTCGCTACAAATACAGGCCACCATCGCGTCAGGTGTATTCTCATACTGAGCTGATGTACATGTAGGTGCTGTGCTGTGCAGACTAGTGACTCGTTTCGTATGTGTTCTCTTTCATCATTGATGACATTGCCAAATTCTGCAGCTGCAGAGAAAAAACAAGGCACAGCAGCTCTGTATGCTTTAGAGTCTGCCACAAAAGCACTTTAAAAACTTTTAAAAATAGTCTTTTACTTTAAATTGAGTTGGCAGACAGCTAGTTGATGTAGATCTAGACCGAAAACTTCCACTGAGACTACGTCTGGCTCCACTAGACCTCCGATTATAGAGGAATGTCAACAAATGTCAGTTTATTAAAGAAATGACCCAAATCAGACGGTTATTTCTGTCTAATGTAGATCTAGAAATCTATTCTAGTTCTAGGCCTAGATTTTTATTTTGCCCGAGAACCATCCTAAAAAAGCCAACACTAGTAACAGCACGGCAAGTTGCCCAATTTCGCCCATGCCTACCGTCCTCATTTAAAATGCTCACTATCATCAATGTCTCATCCTTCTCATTCAGTGATTGACATTATGATTGTCATAACTTCTCAAGTCAAGCCAAGTCAAGTAGTCAACACACAACACAGGTCAATAAATAATAAAAACGTTACAGCGCTTACCACCGATGTCTTTATCTAAGCGCTATAATCATTCAATCATTCAGACTCATTGACAAAAAAACTGTCACAACCAGACAACACAAGTTGTTTAACAACTTACCTCTCAATTTTAATGCGGCTAACTGTTATTTTCAATTTCTTTAGGGTAGTCGACTGCTCCATTCAAATTGTCCCGCGCGTCGAGAGTGCAGTGCAAGTGCAGTGCTATAGTGCAATGGGAAAGGTCGCAGAATAATGCGAGGCGCTCACTAGGGCCCCAACCAGCCGGGATCGCTGGCCTAGGATTCGATTGGCGAGGATCGCTATATTCTGCATTCTGATCTGACGGACGTTAGTTTGGTAGAAATTATCGACCAAGTTGTAGTGCTATGCAGAAGAGCTAGTAATTATTTAGCGATTATAGCGACAATTATGTAATAAATGGATCCATCGAATATGGGCCTTGGTTTATAACAGATTATGTTTTCCAATTTAAAATATTTGATTGTAAAATGTTCAATTACTAATAAGAATGATGATTGTATCCTATGCTAAATGTGCTAAATGTGTCGACGGGTCTGAAGAGGAAAGGGAGAGGAATGGGGTCACTGCGGACCAGGGGCGGATCCAGCCGGCAA
>JARBES010000115.1:10297596-10307691 GCA_030265145.1 Strongylocentrotus pallidus
ACCCCCGAGTGAAAGTCATATAGCTAGCGGACCAATACAAAAACCTGATTTCACTCGGAGCTCGATTCTATTATTTCATCATAATAGAAGACGGCGTGGCGTGGCCGTTAGACAAGCATATGCTTACTTTATCAGTAGTTGGATGAAATGAATAAAAATAGAATACTCATATAGGAAAATAGAGATAAGCATACAGACAAAAGAAGGACGATATGAAAATATCAAGGAGAAAGAGGAGAGACAGTTGAGTTAAACATACAATAAAGAGAGAAAGAGAGAAGGGAAAGACACACAAAGGCTAACTCAATGAAAATGAAAGATGAGGTTAAAAGATGAAATAGTGAAACAAATTAGGATGAGAAGAAATTAGAAAAGGAATGAATTAGAAAACAAGTTATAATTATAATGTAACTTCATTTCATATTTATATGTGTTTGATTTGTTTGCATAAACAGAATCTCTATAAAATGCTGATACAAACGTAGATGCACACTATTTCTGTAAATGATATATATTTGAATGTATTTGTATTTGTATTTTTATTCAGGCTTTGTCTCCGTTTGGGACATTGACCACTACTGCCTTGACCGCCCTGATAACATTGAAGAAGCCCCAGAATGTAAGCTCCTTCTGTTTATTTTCAAAATATATTAGTAAAAGAGGCTGATATTTTTTTCCCATCGTGATTTTGATGAGGTAATCATTATTGAATATTTAATTTTATTTGCTATATTTATTTCAGTAATTCCTGAATATTTGAAACAGTAAATGCCATCTTATTTTCTATAATCATTTCAGTATCACTGAACATTTATAACAGTAAATCTAATACAATTTTGCATTATACAAATTGGATTATGCTTGAATACTTACAAGTGTCTAATCATATTTCTCTTTCATTATTTCAGTGATGGGGTCATGGAGAGGTCATATCCAGAGCATTACAAGGTATGTCCAGTTTACCTTTAATAATAATGATAATAATAATGGTGCTTATAAAGCGCTTAGCACCGAAGTCTCGAAGCGCTATAACAAACAAAATACAATGATAAACAATTACATATTTTAAAAAAAAAATAATATAGACTGTATGATCATTAGTTATGAACATACCTACTATTTGCACTATTGTACAGCAGTGTAGGTCGTTGGTCTCCTTCAATTATCAAAAATGTTGATGACTATAAATTTTTCAAAGGCGTTTTTACAGTATGTGGGAAACACTATATCTAATCTCGATTATTTCTTTGCAAATGTAGTGTGAAGCTTTGTCTTTAAAAATAAAATATTAAAGTGGGACTGCACTACTTGCAGCTACTTGCGCCCTCTATATAGCAAACAATGCTTAAGCGTGTTGGCCCCCCATAATCTTTTTTTAATGGTAATTGAGAGCTGAGTTGATGAGATAGCCACCTGTCAGTGACCACCCTGGGTGGTCTAATCCCTCCTATCCAAACTAGTACAGACGGCCTTTAAAGCTTATCTGTACTAGTTTATAGGAGGGATAAGACTACCCTGCAAGGTCACTGGACAGGTGGTTACCTCATCAACTCAGCTCTTAAGTAACATAAGCAAAAGAGGATCATGGGGGACCAATGTTCACCGATAAGGCATTGCTTTCTATATAGAGGGAGCAAGTAACTACAAGTAGGACAGTGTGGCTTTAAGACATTATTTTTAATGTAAGAAAAAAAGGAAAGCCTCTGTAGAATGTTATGTTGTTTATAGGCCTTATGTTTTTATTAAAATCACGCATATTATCTTTTGCAGTATGAGCCTTGTTGAAGAGCATAGTATTCTAATCACATCGTCACTAGACTGCACTGTAAGACTGTGGACAACAGAGGGCCATTATGTTGGTAAGAAAAATGATATAAATTTTCATGATGCAATTTGGAATGGGAGCCCTATTCTATGCGAAGTTTCACAACTTTTCTTGTTGATGTAGGCTGATAAGCTTTGTAGGTATGATGTATACATTAGATTATTAGTAATTGAGCAGGACTATCTTTTTTGTGGGTAATAACAAAATGATTTAGAAAATCTTGCAGATACAGCTCCTGCTGATCAGAAGTTGCAAAATATTTTGTAGCTGTGATACAAAATTAATCCAAACTAATTTAGACAGCAAGGTCACCAATCTGATGTGAAAAAGAACAGGAATAATAAAGAAACACAAAATTGACTTTACCTTTGTGTACCTGGCAGAAGGATGTGAAAACGATTTTTAGTAATTTATTTTCCTTTTAAAATGTAATGACCCCATTTAGAACTATTACGGCAAAGTTGTGACCGATTATGTTGTGTTGACGTAGTTAGAGATAAGGTCAAAACTGTAATTTCTTTGTTTCCAGAAATGTGCATCTACATTCATTTACATCTTTCTGTCAGGCACACTATGAATTTGCTTAAAAAAATATTGAACAGTACCTGTCAAAAGTTGATGCGCTGGTGCCCTTTGGTAAGGCATTAATCCTCATTGCCAAGTCCCTCAGAGAGGACTTAAAGCCATCGGTCCCCTGGTTACTTACTTAGAGATTTTAGTACTCTAGAATAAAATACACTTTTGTCCCCTCTCCCCCTCTACCTAGGCACCTTCGGTCAAGACGAGCCCTGGGACGTCTTCAACCCAAACACCTTCAAACATCCCATGGTCCCTTACGACGTCCTGGTCGACCCCCAGAGCATGCCCAACCACCCCATCTTTGACCAGAAGTCGACGTCGTCGATGTCGGAGTACATCTGCGACGAATCCTTGGACGATGGCCAGGCCAGCGGGGAAGCTGACATGCTGGATGAAGGGAGTGGGAGTAGCCATGGAGACGAGATTGAAGAAAAGGAAGAGGTGGAGGAGAGAGAGGATGACAAGAAGGTAAAACTGGTGGTCTGACATCTTCTCTGCTATGGGATTGATTTAATCAGAGATATAAGATATGGGTCAGGGTTACTTTTAGGTTAAGGGTTAGAATAAGGGTTAGATGTATTATTTGGTCCTATATTTAAGTTAGGAATTCAGTTAATGTAGGTTTATGACTGCAGAAAATTTGTCAATGGAGCATGTTCCGTATATAATGGGCAAATGAGCTGATTAATTGAAAGGGAGTCAGACACTAAAGAAATTTTTTTGCTCTGTATGTTTGGGGCTTCATATTGGCATATTATGTTTAAGATACCAGCTTCTGATGGTACTTCTGCAAAGACATAATGCAATTTTATATATGCTTTTGAAAAAGTAGAAGTGACTAGTGATACAATTAGTGGATGTATCTGTACAGGGATTGATTAAGCATTGATTAGATGAGCTTACAAATATGTAAAGAGTTATGTCATTTATATTAATTTTTTAATGATTTCATGTCCATTGTTTTCTGACAGAGTGAATCCACAAGCTACATCAGCACTCGTGAGAAGTTTGTTTATGACGACGATATGATAGCTGCAGAACTTAAGAAGAAACCTTTCAATAGGGGCTCTGGAAAGAGGTGTGTACATTTAGATGTGGTGGTGGTGATGATGATTATGATGATCGTGATGGTGGCAGTGTAGGAGATGATGATGATGATGAGGATGATGATGATGATGGTGGTGGTGGTGGTGATGATGGTGATGATAATACAGACCATAATGATAACGATTGTAATGGCGATGGTTGTGATGAGGATGGTGATAAAAAAAGGAATTGTTATGAGGATGGATGTGCTGATGATGATGGTAGCTTGTGTCAATGAAAAAGATTTTAGTACGGAAAGAAGAAATCATTCCAATTTACAACTTTAAAGAATTAATGGGAGAATATAAATATGTCTTTCTTTGGGCATATTTCCAGTACTGAGCAGCATCCTTGTTTCTTTTTGTTTTTCTTTCAGACTTCGACATGAGAAGCTCAGGTCGATGCCCAAGGAGAGGGCCATCACCAGCGCCTATCAGACCCTCAAGTGCTTTGACCTGGAGGACACGCCCCCTCTCCCGCCCCCTTCCCGGAGCAAAGACAAGACCAGTGATCCTTTCACATTCTCATGATGAAAAGATGTTGGGTTATTCCATGAACTTTAACCAAGACAGACCAAGGTCAAAGGTTATCCCATGAATTTTCACCAAGACAGACCAAGGTCAAAGGTTATCCCATGAACTTTCACCAAGACAGACCAAGGTCAAAGGTTATTCCATGAACTTTCACCAAGACAGACCAAGGTTAAAGGTTATCCCATGAACTTTCATCAAGACAGACCAAGGTCAAAGAATACTCTGTTGAGAATCTCTTTCTGTTACATAAGGTCAATGTAACCATTGGCTTCCGTGTGAAGGTCATCTATGCAAATTAACCCCTCCAATACTGCATGGCATTTACATTATACTGAAGGAGATATACCTTGAGTCGACAATCAAAACGATAATGTTTATTTGTGTTAAAGATTAGCTTGTATTAGGCCAAGTATAGAATGATATTAAATTCTTGATAGTACGTGTATTCAAGAAACATTAGTGTGATCATGAAATGAATATTATGTATGTATGTTATTACAGTGATCATGTTTTGGGCTTAGGCTGACTTTTGCCTCATATGTGGAACCTGCTAAACGTTATCCGTCCATTTCTCCGTCCATTTAAGAATTTAGTCAGGGTATTTTACAGACATTGCTACCACTGCTGTAATGTGTTTTCAATTGCGCCATCTTTTGGTGAAGGGGTACATAGATCGATTTCCAGTTCCTGTACCCAAGCATCATCGCGCATGCGTCATAAGTTGGTGATGCATTGTGGGACATGGCTGTCAACATGTTGTGACATGGCAGTATAAGTAAATCTGAATTAAAGTGCATGGAGTTACTCAATGTCAGTAGAATAACATGCCTGTAAAAGCATGTAACAATGAACTGATTTGGGTTTATGAGGTCAAGAGTCAAAGCCACATGGTCATAATAATACAAAATCCTAGAAAATATATTTTTAAAGCAGATTCAGTCATGATGCATCGATACAATTTAAAAGTAAATCCTTTAAAATGTCAAAATAATGTCCCTTAGAAATAAATTTGATGAATTTTGGATGAACCTAAACGACACATTTAAAGAAGTGAGGCTCGTTCTTTCAATCTCTGTGAGAAATTATCATTTTAAGAAGTGGTATTCTGAATGGCATTTTCTTTTCATTTCTTTCTTTCTTTCTTTATACTTATAAGAGATTTTGATTAACACTATGCAGCAAACACTGTAGTAAACTGTCTAGAGGTTCTGAGATAGTTCACAAACTGCTTTTGATTTTTATATGATGTTGATATGGCCAGGGCTCCGTCTTATAAAGAGTTGATATTAATGGTAACTTATTTGCGATTGATATCAACTGCAACTATGTACATAATAGATAGGAGACTGTAAACTTGCGATTGATTCGGATCAATCGCAACTCTTTATAAGACGAGACCCGGATACTTACATCTTATGTACAATATCAGTAACAGTCGTTGATTGGACATTTAGCATGATCCTGTTCAGGTATTACTCAAAAGGCTTTAACCAGTTTGATGTACTATAAATCCATCTGATTATTCCTACCGGTAGTCATAAAATAATATTTTCATTTTTGTTGCTGCACTTTCACCAAATATGAGTAGAATCTATAATTTAGAGCATTTTATATTCTATCCTCATGTGCGTATTTAAAATGTAAATGGTAAATTAGAACTTATTATTAACAAAAGGAGCACCATTCCAAATGTTCTCACAAAAGATAGTGCTGTTACAAATAATGATAAAGTTGATAGGTTACTGATATAATCATAGGAATTATTTAGTATTTATGAATTGTTTCATTTTAATTTTTTATTCAAATATAATCGGGACTGTGTAATATATGTGTGTCTTTTTTTCAAAGTGCTTTGAATGTTATTATCTTTATCAGTACAAATTTATGCACCTTTCTAAAAAATCAATCTATGCAGAATTGTTTATTGATAATAACCATGGCGGCGTGTAAATATTCTTTGCTGTTGTCTCATATTCAGGAATTATCATTTTCAATTCATTTCAATTTGTGTGTCCAGTTATACTGTGATGTGACGTTATGTACATGTAGTTGGTCAAGTGCCTTACTAGAAATAAACATATTTCCTGTAAATTATTAGATTTGTTGATTGATGGATTGGTGTGAATAAGTGTTCATCTAATTTGAATTTTGTAATTAATGACAAGAGGGAGGAAGAGGAGGGTGAGAGAGAGAGAGAGAGAGAGAGAAAGGCAGAGACATACAGATAAGAAAAGAGAGAAGTGCTTTACCAGAAATAAGAGGCTTATAGACATGATAGTTCACCATCAAATCGAATTTCGAATTTCGTTTTTTGTTTCTTATGGTTGTTACACATATTTTTCTCTAAGCGCCATGCATGAGAATCGAAAGGTGGACCTGTGCGCTATACAAGTAGCCACTATTATTATTATTATTATTATTATTATTATCAAAGATAAATAACTTATCATTTAATCTTTTTATTGCAAGTTGAGAAAGAAAGGGGACAGTTAAGAGGAAGTATGAGTATGAGTAAAAGTGAGATTTGATCATTCTGTTTACTAATTTTAGTAATGATGATGATGATGAATATTATTATTAGAAGTAGCAGAGGTGGCCCTCCAGGTAGAAGTGCCACCTTCACCTCTGACAATTGCCCCTATGCAAATCTAAAAGGTACACATTTTTTTAGTTTGACAAGTGCCCTTTTTCCTTAGTAATAATTGCCCCCTTCCCCTACCGATATGTGCCCCTTTTTCTTCGCACAAAGGCCCTCTTTTCACCCCCGATAATTGGCATTGTCAAAATCTGACAGGTGCCCCTTTTCCTTTATAATAAGGGCCCCTTTTCCATTCTCATAAGTGCCCCTTTTCACCTCTGGTGAGTGCCTTTTGTCAGGTGCGAGGAATTCCCCTTTACACCTCTGATATTTTTGCTCTATTTTTTCCTTCTGATGAGCTAGTGCCCTTTTCCCTTTTTAATAAAAACCCATTTGATAGAGAGAGAGAGCGAGAGAGAGAGAGAGAGAGAGCGGGAGGGAGGGAGAGAGAGAGAGAGAGAGAGTGAGAGAGAGAGAGAGAGAGGGAGGGAGAGAGCAAAGAGAGAAATAGGAGTAGAGGTAGGCCTATAACCATATACAGGGGGTGGCAAAACTAATATATACCGTAGATCTAGTCCTAGTCAATGTTGGAGGCATTTTGATTTTGTTTATTCACACACAATATCCCAGTGTTTTTTTGGAAACAATTACCACAGCAATTTAAAAAAAAAGTCTTTCCTATTTTCATTTTATCCAACAAGATACCATACACGAAAAACTACTCTATTTGCTCCAAAGCCTAGGCTAAGGTTAAACTTGTTACCTGTTAGCACTATACAGCACCAAATGTAAGTAGACATGTATTTTATAAATTCAGAAGTGTCGGGTATGTTTATCGAATACATTCTTGAATGTAATACCTCTTGGCTTGCATTTGTAATTGACGTCTAACTTTCTTGTCTGGTCCCCTGGTCCGGTCCCATATGCTGTAAATTGTGTAGACCCCATTCCATGGAATCCCGCGCCCGCCACACCGGCTCAGAAGCGGCGCAGCTCCTGCCATATGGGTATGCCTCGTGTTTTGCTTGTGCTTGGCCCATGATCATGAAAGTAGTCTCCAGCTCCATCACAAATCTGACCCTATTCTCTATTCATACACAATAAAATTGTGATTGTACTTTAATGGCTTTTACTAAGTTTTAGTTTTAGTAGAAAAAGCGTTAGACTTTTAGAGGTCAAAGGACAAAGACTCTATCCTCTTTGAAAGAGGATAGAATCTAATGCTGGTTTGCAAAAACAGCCAAAAGCGTATCCATGAGGCTCTTTTGTTCGTCAGCCTCTGATTTGGTTAGGGTCGGCTCCTCTCTTTAGAGACAGAAGAGAACCATACGCACTAATGGTGTAGGTTAGGTGGATAAATCTATCCACCAAACTTGGCCAAACTTATCCCCGAATTACTCCTTTCACAGGATGCATATCCGGTGCATCTCATTTTGACAATTAGGTATAGATCTAGGCTTAACTACTTCGGTTCCACTTACCAACTTGACTAAAATAATCTGTTTAATGGTCCCTTTTTAGGAAATTATGGGTCAAAATCGACATCCATGTTAAAAATCTTGCAGCCGTATTTTAAACTCGCTGCGCATGACGTCATCTAAATGTTATCCCTTCTAGTTTACGCGCAAGGCTAAATGATTGTGAAGGAAAAACTGTGCACGAGCTACGAGTTCGTAATGACGTCATTACGAACTCGTAGCTCATGTTTGGCCAAGTTTGGTGGATAGATTTATCCACCTAACCTACACCTTAGCGCGTATGGTCCTCTTCTGTCTCTAAAGAGAGGAGCCGACCCTACCCAAATCAGAGGCTAACGAACGAAAGAGGTTATATTTTATTTTTTCCAATGACAAGTTTATAAAATAATTCTAGAAAGGTCTCCAAAAATAATAATGGTGCATTTGAAAAATATATTATCAGTCATTTGAAACTGCTAAATTGTATTCAGATCTGATATTGTGTATATTTTGCCTTGCCCATCATCAGATACATACTGACAATTTTTTTCTCCAAATTTTCAGGTGCACATCTTGAAACAAGCATGTCTGGTGAAGTAAGAGAAGAACAAGATGATGGGACACCAAGTGAACATCCCTGGTATTCAGAACCCAAGTATGAGCGTTACTGGAATCACTATGAGCAAATGAAAACATGGATGCAGGATCAGCAATCTCTGCAAGACTCTGTGAGTAACGCGTGGATGGTATCCTACCAGCAGTACTTGCACCAGTATCAGTGGTGGGTATACCAGAACTCCTTGATGAGTGGATCTTATCCCCAACAACATCAGGTTTATCATCCGCATCACTCGTATCCTCCGTCACCATGGCACTCTCATTATCCATCAAGAGCCCATCATCCTCATCATCATCAAGACAGCTTCCACCACCATCATCATCATCATCCATACAAGCCCCATCCAGGAGCATCTAGTTACCGTGGCAACAAACAGTACGTTACCGATCAGAGTGATGTTGATTACAACGGTTTCAGCGAGACGCAGCAGGAGGATGACGATGAAGGCCAAGTCGACGGGGGAGCCGAGGAGGAAGAGTTTGAAGTGGAGCTGAGCGAGGAGATGCGTCAGTTCTTCCTTCAGTCGCAGAAGCATCGGGAAGAACTGAAGGAGCTGAGACTCGCTATGAACCAAAAGGATCATGCGGAAAGGACTAAAGATGGAGATATGGCACATGAAAACGCAGAAGAAGATGAGTCATATGACGATGAGTTTGAGATGAGCTTTACCAGCTCTAAGAAGGGCAAGAAGAAACATATAATTGGTGCTCCAGTGGAACAGCCTGGTAGGAGAAGAGCAGAGGAGATGAAGGTGGGTTTCCTTACATCCAGAATAAACTCTTTTATGCTGATCTCAGTATTAGGCTATGCCTTTGATTACATCCTGTCAGACAACCTTTGATGGCTATATAAATAGGAAACCAATGCGGTTTAGTGCAGCAGGGTTTTTTTAATGTATAAAACAAAAAACTATAAATGTTTGGAAAGTGTGCATGAACAAAAATTAGCTGAGTGCAGGAAAGGTATAAGCATATTCCATATTTATGTGTTATTAGATGCAGAAATGTGAAGCTAATTATGCCTAAAACAATTTATGATTTGTTTTTTTAAAGAGTGCAGAAGTCACAGTAAGTCCTGTCTTTCCGGTCCAGATGGCTTCTAAATTTCTTTCCAAAAAGAATACATTATTACAAAGGGATGAAAAGGAAGAAAATTGTGAAAAGTTTTTCAACGTAATATTTTGGCCCAGTAATGAAGTAGACCCTTTGCATTGTTATATCATAAATGAATAAAGGAGGTTAGAAAGGTCTGCATTATTCCTTGAAATGAAGAAGAAGAAAAAATGTCAAAACACACTTTCACTTTGTCTTCCTGTTTAACCCTTTTTTGTTGTCGCCTTACTTTGCAGTGTTGTTCATATTTTTAAATACATTTAAGATTTCAGTGCAAATCTCTGTTGACCAAAAGTTTAATTGGGT
>JARBES010000115.1:11235545-11247652 GCA_030265145.1 Strongylocentrotus pallidus
TAAAAATAGCATACAAGGAATTCACCATGTATGTTTGTAAAAATAGTTCTAGCGAAATCTACCAGGAATTTGCCTTGTACATGTACGTCAATGAACTTTTGAGGAAAACGTAAACACGAGAATATCCATATCATTACATAAGTAACAAAAACAAAACAACAACAACAATAGTGTTGTCTTACCTGCTTCAGGGAAGAATTGCATGACTTTCATTCCAGTCTCTTTCCCTGAAAGAAAAGAAAGAAAGAAATATTACTCTCAAAATAAAACTGTGCCATTGGTATAAGACAGAGACCCACTGTGACATCAACATTTGTAAAAGTGCTCAATTTTAATAATAGTATTAGGCCAATGTTAATGAAAATTTGATCATGGCTATCACTTGGAATTCCATTTTACAATCATATACAATCCAACCATCACACAGCAACATTGATGAAACAATTTTTTATGAATTTTTACAACGTCTTACAACACATCATGTCTTCCTTGGACTAAAACTTCAATGCAAGTCTACAAGTGTCAAATACATAAATGTTTCCCTACTTTACATTAGTTAAAACTGCACAAGAAGACAACAATCAAACATATTCATATCACCTCTGAAATAAATGAAAGACATGAAATACATTCTCAGCACTCTGCTACATGTAAAACATGCATTAATTGTTTCAAGGGGCTTTCAACGAAGAAGAAAAGTTATAACATTTTCGCTAAAATTACCTCTTTTGCCAAGAGCACATGCCAGTTCGCTGCCCAGGAATCCGCCTCCAATGATAGCCACAGATTTTGCCTCCTGGGTTGCTTTATCTAAGGATTTGAAGTCCTTGATCTAACACAAAACACAAAGAACAATAATACAGTCAAACCTGCTATAGTGACCACCTTTCTACAAAGACCACATTTTTTGTTTCCCTTGAAAACGGTTTCTCATTGAAACATGTACTATAGGCACCTGTCTACAAAGACCACCTGCCTATAAAGGCCACTTTTCTTGTCTCTCTCGGGTGGTCTTTATAGACAGGTTTCACTATACACTTGTTTTGAGATTCGTTTAGGTTTAAACATACAGTTAACAACTAAATTATTCATACCCTTACAAAGTTTTGTAATCTTTAAATTATGTGAAAAATTGATTTGTCCTCGTTCATGTTTCTTGAGAATGTGATATATTAAATATTACATCTAAAAGAAGTACTCAACAAAGGCCCTTATCCAACCAGTCCATCTTTCATTATGGAGTTATGAAAAACACACCCATAAAAACACAATAAGTTTACAAGGGGTATGAATAATTTAGTTGTTAATTGTAGCTTTGTGGTTGTGTGTAATCTATAGAGAAGCTACCCTATGGTATCTAGGCCTTTGGCAAAAGTAATTACTCACAATAATATCACATATTGTTAACCAATTCCAATTATAAACCATTGTACCTGATGCTTTGCCAGGTTTGCTACAGTAAACCTTCCATGAGCAAATGGGCCTACTAGTATATCCTTAGATCAATATAGGACAGGTTTTTATATTTTTTACAACTGGGTGTACTCAACAACAACATTGAAGAAATGTTGTTGTAACTCACCTCATTTAACCGGACATCCATACTACATCTCCTTCCAGACAATTACATTTTCATATTCAGGTAATGAATGCAATTTCACTGGACCTGAATCATATTTTTAGTGGTCTTTAACAGTTATAGCAAAGTCAATACTGCACTCTTTACATCTGCCAAACACGCTGTTAATAGCAACCCCCTGTATATAAAGACCAAATTTTTCATTTCCCTTTAATATGGTTTCTCATTGAAACTTTTTACTGAAGGAACCTGTACATAAAGATAACCTGCATTCAAAGACCACTTTCATGTTCCCCTTCAGCAGTCTTTATATACAGGTTTCACTGTATCTGCGAAGGATAAAGCAAGAAAATATTGAAATGATGCTTTCAAAACTATTTCAAAATATTTGTTATGAACCATATAGTTTAGGAGTGGTATATAGAAAATACTCACATTTCTGAAGAGTGTCGTCCTCTCCGTGACCTCTGACCCAGCCTCTTCTATTGACCTAAGATTCCTTGGAACACCACCTAACAGTGAAAAGGTCATTTGGTTTGTTGACATAAAAGCATTCAAATATTCTTATTTGAAGACATATACACTATAAACTTGGCTCTATTAGATGAAAGAGGCTGTGGAACAAAGACCTATGTTGGTTGTTTGGTTGGACAGTTGATTATTTTACCCGACTGCTAAGAAAGCATGTGTATGCTTGTATTAAAGTATGCAACTAGGGGTCCGTGGCTTTAAATCCTCTCTGAAGGAATTGGTAATGAGGATGAATGCCTTACCAAAGGGTATCAGCGCATCAACTTGGTTTCCTAACCAGGGACCTCCCGGTTACGAGATCCCTGCACTATCACTGAGCCATTACCCCTCTATATTTCCTTTCATTCTTCAAAATGTTAACTGACAGCAATTTTGCTTTCCAGATTTTCCAAGTGAAACTACAGATTCTGCTGGAAGCAGAAACAGGTTTATTAATTGCAAAGTTTGTTCCAGTGGAATATTTCATGCTCCAGTACTACAAGAAAAAGAATTAAAACTTTAAATGTTGCTCTCAACTTTTCAAAATAATTTGTAAACTTAGCACCAAAGTAAGAATCAAATTCCCTTTTTACCTGTAGCGATGAGGCACTTGTCAAATGAGATGACAGATCCGTCCTCCAAAGTTGCTTGTTTCTTCTGAACATTGAGTCCTTTGACCTGCAACACGTTAACATGATAGAAATCAAATGATCAAAGTATTATCACTTTTTTCAGTTGAGTTCAAATTCAATTTGTGTATACAGTCAGAGCACGAGGATTGAGATGTAAACAGACCTACAAGTTATCTATCAGTCCTACATTTATGTTTGAATAATAACTAAATGACTAAGTCTCCAATGAAGACAAATCTGCACAAGTTATTGGATTTGAATATTCAAAATTAAAATAGTACCATTAAAACTAACCACAAAATAGCTCTGAATATTAGGCTTCCTAGGAGTAATTTCATTTTTTGTAAGGAATTGTTTTGGGGCTTGCACCCAGTAAATAAATATCACCTGTTTGGTCTTGTAATTGAAAATAACTTTGAGCTAAAAATTTACCCTGTGCCCTTTAAGTACTGCGACTCCTCCATTCTCCTTTGTTGGTAGTTCAGATGGCTTGCAGTAAAAAGCATCTGGCTCGAAGAAAATGCTGATGAGAAAAAAAGAAAATCAGATTACAAACATGACCTGAATTTCTATTCGTTAGTACTAAATGTGAATTTCTGCCCTCAATATTTGTCCAAATGGCACCCGCTTCAAGATAAGAAAAGAGTCAGACTTGAGCAAATTGTCTGATTTTAACTTTTGAACCTTTCTGAACACTTTTGATCACCTATAATCATTTGAACATTACTGAATATTTCTAGTTTCTTGGATCATATTGATTTGATGAATAATTACCCACTCTATATGGCATGGTCTAACATTTGACTTCTCAATTTTGTTATTTGGTAGTTGTGCATGGAATTCTCTTTTTTTTTTTTAAATGTTATTCAAAACAACGTGATAGTTAGACTTACAACTATTTTGTTAAATTTTAATTTTTGAACAATCTGAATATTTTGATCACCTTTGATCATTTTTTGGATATTTTTTATTATTTAGACCTCATGAATAAATATTGATACAACAAACATTTACCCAACCATGTTTTTTAGTTGTGTATCAGTTTATTTAATTGTCATAGTTACTTGTACTTTGTAACTCTATTTATCTTATTTTTTACACCATCATTATCGGTGCATGACAAGTTGCGATTTGTGTAAATGGTTATTTTATATCCATGCATTCTATGGGACAAAATTGTGTGAGATAATAAAGATAATAATAATAAGAAGAAGGGTGCTTATAAAGCGCTTACCACCAAAGTCTCTAAGCGCTGAAAAGATAATCTAAAGGCCTTACTATGTACCATTGCAATAATTGGGTTCACATTAGATGTGTAGGTATAGCACCGTCAAAATACAATAATTTAAATGAAACGTTTGTAGGGTGGCAATGTACAAAACGTCTGTTTAGCCAGTTGCCTTTTTCAAATGAAAAAATATTGCATATTAATTATAAGATGATTTATTCAGTGCAACAGACGAAAGTGTAACATTGCATTTTACACTCATACTTCTGTACAATTGACTATTATGTACTGTTCGGGGCTCTTTAACAAAAAAGGATATATTTAGGATACAAAGATGCCAAAACAAATGAGCTCTAACGGCTTTGAATGCTGACTATAATGCACCATCATTAGGCCTTCTTCACTAACTTAAATGGCAGCCAATTGAACAAAGAACAAACTTTCATTATTCTGTTATGGTGTACCAGTAATCTAGCATCTAAACATTATGTCGCCTATTGTACTCGATATACCATTTCTTGCCAATTATACCTACCGAAACCAAGAACTGTATGGGGCTGCCCTGTGTTTTTTTTAAGAAGACTGAATAAATAGAAGTGACCCATTTATATCACCTAGGTTGATGGTCGCAAATGCATACCAATGTCTTTCGAAAGGAAATTAGCGCTATGGCAGGGATTAGAAGCCCTTCCCACCCATAACCCAGTAATAGTGACTAGTTAATAAGACAACGACACCTCTATCGTATGACCGACCCACCACTGTTCTTGTCCAGTCCACTGCTTGAACCTGAGGTTTTCAACGCCTTCTTTGTCGTCACTGAACCAGAGTTCTTTTGAGAGGGGTGGTCTCATGTAAGGTGTGGCTTCTTCATCTCCGACAACTAAAACCTTGAGATAGGCAGAATGAAAAAAAAATAAAAATAAATAAATAAATGAAAATAAATTATTCATCTTTGCATTGTAGAATTAAAACAGCACTGAGAACTAACATACACTGCATTTCAAAACTATAAAACTTACAATATTGAACAAAACTGTATGGCCAGTAAGTAGGATATTAAAGCCAGGTTTAAAGCAATTAAGACCAAGTGAGTCACATTTTTGTACTACCGTAATTTGTCTACCAATGCGAAGTATCAACTACTTAAACCTCTTGATCCTGTACAAAAATAATGCTGCTGCATCAACTACTGGTAAGATGAAAATACAAAACACCACTAAACCCACATCTCATTTTCATTCTTGAGACTGAATTCATTTTGATTTATTTCATTATATAGTAATTACAGTCATATGTATGAACACCTAAATCAGTTTAATGATTGAAACCCTTCCATGGATGGGAGGTAAATACTGCCAAAGAACTTAAGTATTGCACAATATATTTGGATTATAAGTGGTTATGTTTTCTTCCTATGCACCATTGTTTATTCCTATGGAAGCTATACTTAATGCCATTACAACAAAGAAACAAAACATTTCAATGCAAAAGGATTTTCTTGGAGTTCATTTATGACAGCTGTTCAAAAACTTGTTGACACAGGAGGGGCAAAATCATACATGTTTACGTGTTTAGCTAGCAGAGATTGGATGTGATCATCTGTAATTCACTTACCTTTGCCTTGGGGTCGTTGGCTCTGATAGCCCTGAGGGCAGCAAACGATGCCGTCCCAGCACCAATCAAGAGGTATGTGGCATGCTCAGGGATCTCTGGTAGGACGACAGGTGGTGGTACTTCAGCGGGGGATGCTATGGTGGAAAAGAAATGTAAAATGAAAAAAAAGAGGAGAATCAATATTGGTTAATCATGCAAACTGGGTTCCTGGGAGTCATTTCACAAAACTGTCACGAGTCCACGTTCACCGACATCCCATTGAAAATATGATAAATTTATTTCTGAAAAAAAATACATCATACTGCAATGTTCGCTATTTAAACATGAACCCCTCAATACCCCTACAATGTCTAAGAAGCTCAAGTGAAATGTGCTAAAAATCGGCAAGTTAGCCCATATAATTTAGCCAGTTAATCGTAAATACTACCTGCGCATATTGGGCAGATAAAGGTAATTTGTTCCCAAATTATATGTAATCAGTATTAAATATTATTATTATTATTCATTTATGCACCGACAGTACATTTATCTGATACACAGGTGGAAGTTCTTAAGTGCATAAGTGGGACGTATCCCAGCCATCGTGTAAAAGATCTGTAGATATTTTGGGGTCAGGCGTTCCAGAGCTATTTACGAACTGGCTCATTGAAAGAACACAATACCGACGTTTCCAATGATGTTCCAGTCACTTTTTTTTGTAACAGTGGAAATTCTTAAATTTCACACAAAGTTAGCAGCATATTTTCTCACAAACTCATACACAAAGATCGTTCATAACACTTTCTCATTTTAAATTTTACCTTAAGATTTTTTTTTTTTTTAGGCCACCATCCTATAGTCAAGCATCGCTTATGATTGCAGTCTCCTGCACTTTTTCCACAGCTAGGATAATACTTTAAATTTATAATATGTTATAGAAATATTAAGTTTCGTTATTATATGTTTATATTTAAAAAAAAAACATTTTGACATGAAGTTATTATTGTTTGTATATTTTGTATTATACCTTACGTTTATATCTTCTTTGTTATTCAGTTTTTATATTTAGAAAAATGTAGAAATAAAAATAAAAATCAATCATATTAGAAAGGTAAACCCCCCCCCCCCCCATAAACAAGAAAGAATGAAGATTAAAGCCCCTCTAAAGCATTGGGAGCCCCATATTTGCCCCAAATTGATGGCAAAATTTCACTTAAATTGTATTATAATGTGAAAGAGGATGTCATTTAAGAGTCTCATTAAGACACACTTCTGCAAAGATTTCCCCATACAAAATCTGTTTGAAGACAAATATTGATAAAAGAATACATATATTTTGTATTTTTTACATCAATATTCGACTTCAAACACATTCGTTTTGAAAACCCTTGCAGAAGTGTGTCTATTAAATAATATTAAAATATTCAACTTAAAAGAAAAATTAACCAACCCCCCCCCCCCCCCCCCTAATATTTTGCTCAAAAAAATCTGCATGTAATGTACTTGGAGTCTACATCTATTTGGGTATGCACCAAGCCAAAAGTGAGCATGATGCCTCCCCCTCCACTCCCCCATCTTGCAACCCTCTATGTATTTAGTTCCATTCTTCTTCTAATGTGATTTCACAACAGATCTACATAGAAATACTAATCAAACAGAACACATATCACAATAAAAAGTCACAGAAGCAATTTACAGTTTTGTTTTATTTTAATCTCATTTAATATTCTTTTCTCATTTGTTTTTATTTATTTATTTTCATGCACATTTATTAGATCGCCGCATCAATTTCAATCATAGCTCCTGTACCTCCTCTGAGGATTCAGCTCCGGCCGAGAGCTAAACCTTATCTGAAGAGGAGAAGAAGATATAAATTTAATCATTTAATATCTATCATTACTGGTATTCCTCTTGAATGACTATTTTTTAAATCAATAATCTACTGATCAATAGATGAAATATATTTCAGATGACACTTGATGTAGTATGTCATGTGTCAATGAGTAAGATGATAGTTGCTCTAATATCATACCGATGTTACTCAGACATGATGTCCATGTAACATTGGTAACTCCTCTGTTGAGGTGAATATAGTTATAAATCCTGCAGGTTTCCTATCATTTGTGACATCTAATTAAATGTTTCATGCTGCAATTGATTAGCACATTTCTTTGAATGCAGCCAGGATGTTCTAGGCAAGAGAAAAGATTACCCTTTAGAAGAAGAAAAAAATGATCTTAAGATTGCAAATTCCTCATTTGTTTCATGTTTATAAATTGATATAATGTTGCTGAGTTCAAGTTTTAAGAACTCTTAACTATTGCTCCCATTATCTTAATGTTTTCCACACGAAAAAAAAAAGGTGGAGTACAAGACTGTGACTTAGTTTCAGATCAGAAAATAAATGAGCAAGTAAAAAGAGATGTCCATGTAATGTTGGTATTTGGTTGTGTCCATTTTTTCATGTTAAATTAAAAGTGTGCAAGGAAATATACACAATTGCAACAGAATCTATTGTAGGATTGGTGTCAGAAACGGGATACAACAATTTACCAACTTTGAATTATGCAACTTCATGTCACAATTTTTGACCCAACCCCATGGAATTACTCATTTAGCACCAACATTGTTACACCCTGGTATTAAACATGGAGGTCTTTACACATACATGTACACAAAATATACAGCATGGGAATGGACTCTTTATATAGACATTCCCTTTCTTTTTAAGTCCACTCAATAACTATTCTTTAAAGTTAAAAAATTAGACCAAGGAGGTATAATGTACATGTACTAAGAATTACATTATCAAGGCCCACAATCAGCACCAGATACATATGACATACATACCACTTTACCAATGCATGAAGGTTTCTGAAATATAAATAATTTACATTTAGTATGATACACAATAATAAAACAGGGACAAAAGGTTATTTCACATGAAAGGGTGATATGGTGGTCATAAAACACACAGACAAGACAGTATTCCACAGGTTAGGACATCATCTGAAATAGAGAGATTACATCAGATCTATGGAAATAGAAGATCAAAGGTGATATTAGATGACAAAACATGGACAAAAGGTTATTTCACAAGAAAGGGGTGAAATGGTGGTCATACAACACACATACAGTATTCCACATGTTATGACATCATCTGAAATAGAGATAACATCAGATCTATGGAAATAGAAGATCAAAGGTGATATTAGATAGAGAAACCATGTGCTGTAAGGATAAGAATACAAAATGAATAAAATGAGAATAAAATGAGAAGAAAGAAATAAGGGGGAAAATTATTATGTTTAGTGTTGATATACATGTACTTTGAAAGAGACACACACCAACAAAAAAAGGCGTAAGTATGGAGAAAGTTATAAAGCAGAAGCCACTATTAGCAATCAATGTAAACATAAATAGCCATGTGAGTGAAAAATAATAAAATATGTCATCAGGCCGTGAAAGTTAGGAAGAGAGCTTTGATGTGAGACAGCAATGTACCCAAGAACACCATTAGTAGATGACAAATTAGAGCGAATGGAAAGCCAGGAAGATAGCGTGCAGAGAATTAAGATGACAAGACATGTGAAGCACGGATGTTATCCTCTCCCATTGACGACCTACCATCCTCAACAACCACTGCTGGAGTTTCTTCTGCTGGAGTTTCTACAGCTGGAGTTTCTTCAGCTGGAGTTTCTTCTGCTGAAGGCTTCTCAGTACTAGCAACTGATTCTTCTGTGCTAGCAACTACTTCAGCTGTGCTAGGAACTTCTTCGGCTGTGCTAGGAACTTCTTCAACTGTGCTGGGAACTACTTCTTCGGTGCTAGGAACTTCTTCAGCTGTGCTAGGAACTTCTTCAGGTGTGCTCGGAACTGCTTCTTCTGTGCTAGGAACTACGTCAGCTGAGCTGGAAACTGGCTCATCTAAACCCAAATTTGCATTGGCAAGCAGAATTTATTTTTTGTTTGCAGAGAGTATAGAAAAGCAACAGTGCAGGACTAAAGTGATTGAAAATTACCCTAAATAATTTCAATTTGAGAAGAAATCTTTAGAAAGGATGCAAATCATTCCAATGGATGTTTCCATCTTAGTGCAAAAGCAAAGCAAAGCTACTAGCATTATAAAAGAGCAAGCATTTCTAAATATTTGTTTTCTTCTTAATTTCAATTAATGCTATAAATAGTGACTCGATTGTAAGTCCAAATTAAATTAATGATTTGCAGAAGACCATGAGTTATGAAAAGACAGTAAAAATTTGAAGGTGATCACTCCTGGTGAAGACATACCCTCTGTGACAGCGACTTCTACAGGAACAGGTTCTTCAGAGCTAGAAACTGGTTCATCTAAACCAAGATATGCAGACAGAGGCAAGCAGAATTTATTTTTGTTTGCAGAATTTTTTTTGAAGGAAGCAATGAAGCAGGCTTTATAGTCAAGGTCACAAAGTTAAATGGTTTATGAGATCATATAAATCACTGAGTTCCTCCATGGCTTGTAGTCACACAAATGTTCAATAAATCAAGGTTCAATTTAAGTATAAATGTCAATTATGCACTGTCCATTCTGATTTCACAAAAAAATGAGATATTGATTAAACAGATTTTAAACAATTTTTGGAGTAAAGCTGGGAAAAAAGGCTTTTTTTTTCAGGAAATAAAACAAGCGTTCATAGAAGAAACACCAGCATAAGGTAAAATAATCACAAAATCACAGGCATCCAAATAGTTATGTATTTATGTTGACGACAATACTACATTTCCTACATATTTTGGATAGAAAGCCTATAAGCATTCAAACATATTTAAGGTATGAAAAGATGTCTTTGGCAATAGCGACGTACCCTCTGCGACAGCCACTTCTACAGTCTCTTCTGCTATAGGCACCTCAGGGCTAGAATCTGGTTCATCTAAACCAAAAACATGCATATGTAAGAAGATGAAGATAAATTTGTGTTGTTTGCAAGGAGAAATTCAACAAAGCAATAATGATATCAAAGTCAAAAGCAATAATGATATCAAAGTCAAAAGCAATTTTTAAGAAGAGTATAACACACACATATGGAAATGAGCCATTTGCTTTTATTGATGCCAAGCAAATATTGATGTATAATATTCAACAGTTTTGTTTGTTCTAATACACATGCGAAAGCCAGCAAAATAGCATACAAGCATGTTCACACAACAAAATGGAGTGTAAAAAATAAAGGCTATTTTCTTAATGCATTCTACTTCAAAAATGCTTTTAATGAGCAACATTGAGCTAAAAACTTTGAAGTTTATCATAGGTTTTTCTGACATAGTATTAAAATACTACATTAAAAATTGAAATACAGTAATTAAAAAACAGTGTATGTTTGAGCAGTTGGAGAAGGAGCATCTATTTAATTGCATGCATTAATGATAATGGTCTATTGCAATGACAAGCCAAGCCTTGTTTCTTTTAATGTTGCTTTTTACAAAGAACACCTTGAGGCACTCAACAGAATTGATATCCACACCTGACGTACCTTTCCCTGCTGGTGCTGTATCAGCCGGAGCAGCCTCGGTACTGGCTGCTGCAGATCCTGTAAGAGCAAAACTGACATTGGTTCTCTTAGGCTCACCACCCCATGTTACTAAACCCTGGGTTTGAACCTGCAAAACAAAGGGAAAAAGACCCATCGGATTATAATAACAATCATTTATTAGATTAGATACGCTCATATCCGGCACATATGGTGATCAAGGCACTCAATATTACCCCAGCTCTAGCTATGCTACTGACTTCAGTGCTCACAGCATTCAAGGAATTCCTTCCAGTAACAACTTAACAACCGGGTGAAGTGTGGACAGCAGTTCCACTTCGGGGCTTGAACCATCAACTTTCCCGGCCACCTTCAGTCAAGTGTTTTAACTGCTGCCTAAGATACCCTGACAGACCTGAATCAAAATACTGCTAATTTTCATTTAGAGTTCAGGGTCAATGGTCATAACAGATAACCCTAACACACTGAAATATCACATTTGTTCACAGTAAGACAGATTGTTACTTTGCTACTGATTTTGAAGTATACTCACATAAGTAGCTGAGGCAATGACGGCAGCAACTCCACCAATGACCCAGTACAGTCCGTTCTTACCGACTCCTTCAGTGTTAATGTGAGCCATTGTTCTGGAAGTGGTGGCTTGCAGCACTCTATTACGTGGCAGGGCCCCTGAAGTTTTGGAGAGAGAGAGAGAGAGAGAGAGAGAGAGAGAGAGAGAAAATGATTCAAACACATGATATAAATGATGAAGAGTTTATTGCATGTTAGACACCAAATTACAGATCAAACCATTGATTATTTGAAGATCGTGTTTAAAATAAGCCATCTATTTAAAGTTACTTTGTTGAACAGTGGCCACTCAGACTGACAGTTTGAGGCAAATTCCAACCATATCGTAAATTGTTTGACTGATTTTTCATTTTGTTTCATCATGTTTATGATGACTATTTAAAATGTATATTGAAATTACAATAAACCCCTGTTTAATATTAATAACTAGATAGATATTTCACCAAATCTGACTTAATTATCTT
>JARBES010000115.1:11834699-11844949 GCA_030265145.1 Strongylocentrotus pallidus
CGATCGGCTTGTAAAAGTCATGGGGTTCCTGACTGACCTAAAGGTTTATAATTATCATTGCATCATGAGCTAAATCCGGAATTTTATTTCAGAATCTGAGACAAAGTTACCGGATCCCTTTAAGGGTCAAGTTTTTTTTCTTCACTTCCACGACCAGGTAACAGGTGCGTATTTTACACTGTTCCTTGTGCCTCCCATGCATGCTGGCTCTATCTTGACGGTCAAAATAATACGCAGTGAAATATCATAATTATGACACTGATAAGACCCCTTTTAATAAACAACTTTTAATACATGTAGTTGGAAAATCGATGTTTCAGAGAAACACATATAGAAGGGCCGTGTGATGATGAGGGAGAGCAATTCAATTTAAATTTCGCCTTAAACAATTTATTTTAAGGCCGCCATCCTAGTCAAGCATCGCTTACAACTGCGGTCTCCTGCACTTTTTTCCCAAAATAGTTCGGATAATACTTTTATAATTTTGTTATGATATGTTATATGAATATTAAGTTCCGCCATTATATGTTTATGTGTAAATAACAATATATTGAGATGAAGTCATCATTGTTTGTATTTTGTATTATACCTTACGCTTATATGTATGTTCTTTGTTATTCAGTCAGCGGCGGCGATTTCTTTTCATGACCGGGCGGGGGGGGGGGGGGGGACGAGGGAGCAGTGGCGTAATGAGCAAAAACGTTTTTTTCGGGGGGCAGAACAAAAATCCGCATCACCACCACCTTTACATGTTACGCAGGCCCTGGGAACGTTTTTCGAAGGGGGGGGGGGGAGCTAAAGTATTTACGATCAGGTAGAGCAAAGCAAAGCAAAGTGGAGCGTAAATTGGAGTGGGGTCCAGGGGCAAAGCCCCGGCGGGTGTCAAGGGGCGGAGCCTCATGAAGCTCAGGGGTGTTAGGCATTTATTAAGGTCAGATGAGCATCCTGGGGGCGGAGCCCCCGGAAGCTCAGGGGCTTTAGGCATTTAATTACGGTCAGATGAGCATATTTTGATGCCTTATTTGTGACACTGGCATGCAGGTCACTTATTGGAGTGGGGTCCAGGGGGCGGAGTCCCTGGAGGCTCAGGTGTTTTAGGCATTTAATTACGGTCAGATGAGCAACCAGGGGCCCGCCTTAGGGCCCTTGGTGGGGCCAGGGGCAGAGCCTCCGGAAGCTCAGGGAAAAACCGTGCCATTTCAACAACACTTTTTAACCACTGGTATCGAATTAGAAATAAACCACGTTTGAATTTCATTTGGGATGAACTGCCCCCAAAGCGCCCCTCCCCCCATCAGTACGCAAGTGCGAGGGAGCAAAGTGAATGAGAGAGGCAAAGGTGACGGAAGTGACTACCCCCTCACAGGTTTTTGAAGTTTTGTTGTAATAAAAAATTACATTCCTTACCAAAACTATAGTTTAAAAAAAAGCAATATACTCTTTTCACACTTCAATTTTCTCGGTATTTACTTGTACATTTTGAAGGATATTATTCGAGGGAGCGTAGCTACCGAGTGAGAAGATTTCCTCTTGGGCCCTCCAGAGCCTATAAGTGTGTTGCAGTCTTTAGTCAGTATTTGCTATACATTTTTGGGGCACTTTTTCAAATTTTTTAGGGGGGACGATCCCCCCTAAAAAAATTGAAGGGGGACGTGTCCCCCCCCCCATCCCTCCCGTCCCCCGGGATCGCCGCCCCTGCATATAACACACCCTTCTCTCTCCGTCACAACACTGGTCTTCTCTTTCATATCACACCCTTCTCTCTCCGTAATAACTTCTCTTTCATACCACACCCTTCTCTCTCTCCATCATAAAACTATACTTTCTTTCATATCACGCCCTTCTTGACTGATGATGCCTCAACAATGTCATCAGAATGGTCATTCAAAAAATTGACTACGGTCAGTCGGATAGTTTCAAGAGAAACTTTGAAGTCTGTGGATATCGAACACCTTGACAAATTTCCTGGCAAATTAAATTTCATATTGTAAGATACAAGGTTACATGCTATAAAATAATAAATGTAGGTACATCTCTCTCACTCACTCTCTCTCACTCTCTCTCTATCTTGTCATACACAAACACAAACAAAAACGCCCCTCTGTCTCCCTTTTCAACATCCTCGATAGACATGATAGGACAATGGCTATGTATATTTAAAAGTTTTAAGGAAGAGATTTGTTAAGATTTCTTTCGCATGCAACTTCCTAACAATAATTTACGGTCAAAATCTTCTCCCCCGCCCCCAAATATTTCCTTTCAGTCTTCTCTAAATCATTCTCTCCCTCTATTATTAGTAGTTCTCATAATCTATCAGTCTATCACTTCCCCTGTACAACCTTCTCCCTCCCTTTGTGTCTGTCTATCCGTCCCTTCCCCTTGCTCGCTCTCTCTCTCTCTCTCTCTCTCTCTCTCTTTTTTTCTTTCTCTTCTTAAAATTGAAAATAAAACCACCGAATCAATAATTGTCTGACTATTTTATAGATTTAATGACAACTCAACTCTCATTTCATTTATTTTGACAAACTGGTATGATATACGCTTAACATACTCTCCACCACTGTGGTCATTGTATTCTTCGAGGATACCTACTCCTCCTGTGTAACCAACTGTGCCATATCATCATCCTGAAAAACAGATGCATACAGAGCTGCTTTCAGTGACATGTCTTCCTTTTGAAAGGAAGTTGCATCATTTCTCAAAGCTTCATGATCAATGAGATCTTCGCGACGTGCCTGTTTAAGCTTAGAAATTTCTGTTTTAAGTTGAACATTTTCTCTCATAAGTGCAGAATATTCTCTCTTGATTTCAGAATTTTCTTTCTTTACATTATAATTGTTGGTCTTGAGTGACACAACTTCTGTTTGAAGGTTACTTATATCCCTTTTGATAGATTCAAACATTTCATAGTATTCCCTCCGGTCGTTATTCACTCTTACGAACTGACTGACATTTGTCTTTTTGATTTGATGGATTTTTGAGGCGTTTGAAATGGACCTCTTTCTGACCTGAGATAACTCGTCAGGTGCATCCTGATTGGAAGAGAGGCTCTTTGGACGAGATAATATCCCCTCCCCCTCTACGTATTTCATTTTCTCCCATTCCATAACCATGGCATAGAACTCCCGGGTACCACTATCACCTCCTGCATTATTTGCAGGAGGTTGATATGTAACACTATCATTTAGGGAAGAGAGGCTAAGGGGCAGAGAAATCTTCCCTTTCTCTTCAATGCTATCATCACGAAGAGATGGATCGAACGAACGAACTTCATCCTCCTTGGAAGAGAGGCTCTTTGGACGAGATAATATCTCCTCCCCCTCTCCATCTTGTATTTTCTCCCATTCCATACCAATGGCAGAAAATTCCTGGGTGCTGCTATCGGCTCCGGCATCCCCTGCAGGAGGTAGATATGTAACACTATCAATTCGGGAAGAGAGACTAAGGGGCGGAGAAGGGTCCTCTTCCTCTACATAGCTAACATCCTGAAGAGATGGATCGCCAGCGATATCTTCTATTGTCTTAGGAGCCATTTGGTCCAGGGCTTGAGCTCCAGGATCTGTCCCTTCTGGAGTAGCTCCATCAGTCTCTTCAGTGTTGATGACTGGGCGTGGTGGAGGTGGATCACCAAGGTTCTTGATGTCCAGTGGAGCCTGGTCTTGGGTAGGAAGTTCTCCTTCCAATAGATGGTCATCGAGTACCATGTCAGGTTCCCTTGATGAAAGAAAAACAAATAAAAACAAGTTTATTAATAGGAAAGAAGTCTTTCATTCTAAAATTGACGCTAGGAATGCTTACTTTATCATATTCAAATCTATACGGATTGCTTCTTCCCTTTTCAGGAATGAAGTAGTGAAAATTGTTTTCTACTTAAAAAAAACAATATGTTCGACATTTGAAATTTGTCTACCTTACATGACTGTTAAAATGTATTATAATGAAGTACATATTCAAATGAATAAACATCAAATAAAATCAAAATAAAATCAAGAAATTTAGAGAGCCCCTTTCCTTCTTGGCATGAGAACAGGTAACAAGATAACTAGAAACTAGTTCCTGTTTTCACATTTTTGTTTACTTGTCATTATCTTGAAGACGACAATTAGGGTTTACATGTTGGAATAGAGTTTAAATGTAGACATCCAAAATAAAACCGACTGTTCTTTATAGTGTCATTTTTTAAAAGTAGTTTCGAAATGCATGACATCTGTGAAATCTGTTTCGAGCCTTTTGGTGACCATACAAAAGCAAAACTGATCTAATATTTTAGCATGCAACAATTATTTCTTCGTCCTTTTCTTTCCAACAACCCCTCCCATTTGCAACAAAGTTATTGGCATGACGTATTCTATTATTACCTATAAACATGGTAAAAAGTAAGGTTGGTGGATATTCACAACACATGCGTATGTCCATCTGGTTTAAGTGTGGGTATCAAATTTTGAACACCTAACATTGTTTACGACTCTGTAAACAAATATGACGACACTGAAATAACCAAGTCTTGCCAAATTTATAAAACAATGGATAATGAAGCAATTGTAAGGTCCGCTTAAGAAATATACCTTGAATTCTCTGCAACACAAATGTTAGGGTGTTCGTCCATTTTCTTCATCCAGTGATTCATGGTAGTTTTGATTTGTATCTCACTAGAGTACTGTAAAGAAAGAAAAGGACAATTTGTCAATTAAGAACAAAGAATATGAACAAATAGGCATATACATGTAGCATGAAATCATAAATATTCTTTGCAAAAAAAAATCATTTCAGAGTCCATTGTGGCATGCTAAAGTTTGTTGTGCAGAATCTGAGTCATGATGGCCATTTCTTTAACCAGGGGCGATGGAGCATCTTCCAAAGTAGGGGGGGGGGGGGCACTAACAAAATAGGGGCATATTTATCTTGTGAGGTCGTAGTGCAAATAATGACAGCCAGCCCATGAATTATGAATATGTTACTTTTGGCACAAACCCGAAAGCTCGGTAGAAAAGTTATAAATAGCTTAGGGAATACCAGATTATGATATAGGGTGATCTGATGATAATACTGAATCTAAAAATGGGTTATCAGTGATTCAAACTGTTATTACATCTGTCTTTATTGCTTTCGAATTCATTTAGTATATTTTGTAATTTAATATAATATATTTCACATTGCTAGATCTCTTTCATGTTACATGTCTATCAGTGTTTCCATTATGCATTCTCTTGTTACATCTTATGTATGAAACAAACTTGTAATATGTGGAATTTGGAAATAAAACAAATAAACAAATACAAATGACTAAATTTTCGTTTTCAAAATATGACTAAGTATAGTATCATTTGTTTTGAGGACCAAGGACTATATACTATATGTTTTATTTCCAGCATGCCTCCAGGAAAAAGAGTGCTCATGAGAAATTATTATTTAATTCCATTTCAGTTTCCTTATAGGGGATTTTTTTGCCAGTTTGAGATTCCCATGACTGCAACTTTTAAATATTCATAACTTTCTTATTGTTTGTCTGATGTCGTTCAAAATTTGTTTTCTTCATTCAATTTAACTTGCTGGAAAGGTCGAATTGCCCTTACAATCGTTCACTTCGAAGGGCCAAACAATAAATACTTCTTCATAAATTCTTAATGTATGAATTATCAGTCAACGTGCAATATGACTTGGTTCTCTTAGAACACAGCTTCGAAGATGTTATCAAAGTTTATTCATATTGCAGAAAGTTAAATATCATTATACTTTGTTCGCTTAAAACCATTAAGAATGTTTCACATCTGAGGATTATTACAATTGGCATGAGAAGTCATCTTTATTACAGGCTTTTAAAAATATATAGATTCAAAGTTACCTTTCTGTTTTAAATTTTAAACACAGAAATAATCAAGAAAACTGGAGATATATATAAATCCTCTCGACCTTCTTTGATACAGACATGATAGATCCAGCCAACCATTTTGGGAGGTCAATGACAGTCAAAAACAAAAAAACAATATGTTTACATTTCAATCATAATTTTTATACAAGGAAATAATCTTCAGATTTGTAGATCTTTACTAGAGATTTGCCTTGTATTTTGTGTGTATTGTTCAGTTTTGAAACATCCAACTTTGTATGTGAACTTGTGCAAAATTCGACAGCTAGATGGGAAATCTTAATAGTCAGATAATAGCACTATAGAATAAAAAATGAATAGATCATGGCGTCTTAGCCGAGGCGATTATTATGAATTATGGAATAGAAAATATAAATTCACAACTTGAATATTGTTTAGCACAAATTGTGTTTGTGCTGGTTACAATCGAATCGTTCTTATGTTAGCATAGACTAGTGTATAGTGATAGTGCCAACTGTATTTAAACCAAGAAAAGGACAATGTGTCGAATTTAAAATATGTTGAATGTCATGTATTTACTCAAACATCTTTTTACGAGTTAATTATGATAGCAACTTCGAGTTTGATTAGCAGAATCTGAATGATAGCTTTGGTTAACCAGTTTTAGTATGGTCAATCTGATCTGCGCACTCGATCAAAATGGCGCCGGGTTAGGAAAAAAAACAAACATTCTAACAGTCGAACAAACGTACCCGGTACGTTGATAAACAATAATATATTATGACGCATCAAGTTCAATGAAATATTGTCATCTGAATTAATTGTAAAAACTAATCAAGTTATAGGCTTTCGAGTACGAGTCATCTTCGCTGCGAAGCTGATTAATAACTCCATCAATTCTTACCTTTAATCTGAAGTTATGAATGCTGAAAATATCGTTTTAAGGCTGTTCTCTCGCAGATTTGTCCCTTAGGCAACTCAATCGTTGCTGTTCATAACGGTTATGAATGGTGGATATCTGGGTTTCCCCGTCGCCTTTTCAGATGTTAAGTCTATAGGTGCAGACCTTTTTAAAATTATGCCAAGGCATATAATGGACTGGGAAGTATGTAAATGCACTTTATTAATACGATGGAAGCATCTTCAGACTAATACGAGTTTATGATCTGACCTTGGAATCACATAACCCTTCTTTAAAAACTTGTAATTAATCCCAAATTCAAAAGCATAAATATTGATGCCATAATTATATCCGCATGTGAGCAAACTTCGATACCATCCTGTCGGACTATATTACAAGCATATCTTAATATGACGATTTGATTTAAAAAGGAAGGATGAATGTAATCCTAGCCACTGTCTGAATTAAAAATTAAAAAAAGAAGCACCAAATGTATATTCGCGGTTATCTGGGCTTACTGTTTTCCATAATAGAAGGAATGTGTATTAAGTAAACATGTAGAGTATTATCATGTCTAGGTGGCAGACTATAATTTCCAGAAAATTCCAAACATTAATTGTTTGTATACTGACGATCAATGTCACGATAAATATTGTGATAATAAAAAGAAAAAATATCGATTTGCAGGAAAATCATTTTGCTGCTTAATTCAGGTTATGGTGATCCCTTAAAAGAGAGCCACGTGACACATTCATTTGTTTGATATTAGTTGATGCTACTCTTTAGTGGCGGTGCTATAGGGTATAACAAGGAAAACGAAAGTGAAAGGCTCACAATAATATTGTGGGCAAAACATATGTGATAATGTTCCTCTCTTTTTCTCCCTCTCCCTCCTAATCCCAAAACCCCGAAGCCAAATCATTTTTCATTTCACTGTCTTTATCATTTGGGTTATGACGCCGAGTAAATGTACTACACTCCCTCAATGTTGGGATACAACAACCTTCTCTCTTTCAAACAAGCTAAATTTAATGAAAACACTAAGAGAAACAGATAAGTGAAATTTCGAATATTTAACATCAGATAAACACTAAGAAAGTTATAAATATTTAAAAGTTGCAGTCATGGGAATCTCAAGAAAGATTTAATAACAGTTTGGGTCACTGAAAAATTTTCAAATTCAGTATTATGATTAACATGTGAACAAAGACGTAATACGTAAAGAATACGTGCATATATTATGTACCTACACATCGAAATCACAGATTAGCTATACAAGTTTTGACTGAATTAGGTGAGAGCACCAACTTGCTGTCTCCATGTGCTAAAAGATCCGATTCAGAATGAATACTTTGTACCCTTTCGCCAAACTCGACGGTATTTATTCTCTTTTAGAGGGCATCAATGACAACTCTGCGGTTTCTGTCTGCCTTGACATTTGAATATTATGCAAATTACCAGATATTTCCCCAATACTCACACTTTATTGGTTACTATAGCTAACTCGTGAATTATTCTAGCATAAATCAAGTTAATTTGTTCCCTGCCACAGTGATTCCGAGGTCCCTAACACTGAAGATAAACATTATCTGATATCAGACCACCCTATATCATTATCTGGTATTCCCCAAGCTATTTATATTCTGTTACCCCGAGTTTTGGGATTCGTGCCAACTAAAAAACATTCATAATTCATGAGCTGGCTGTTTAGACCAATTACATTAGAGCTTGGGTGTATCTCTGCTAATTTGCATATGGGCGGGAAACCTGAAATCAAAATTTGGATCCTCCGAAAGCGTATAAATACCGCAGTTTGGCGGGAAAATATTCATTACTCGGGAGCAGAACAGACTGTCGTCACATAGATTCGTCAGCAGAGGTAAGTCGTTAGTACGCTTGCTCCATTTCGAATAGACAATCATGCAGACTTTCAATTCCTTGCAATTTTGTGATTTCAAAATCGCGAATATTGGACAAGAGATGACCGTGACACCGTGTTGTAGCTTAGTGAAAACAAAACATTTGGAACCTCTTGCCATATATCATTCTTCGTTTCCTGATAAGTGTAAGGATATACTTATGTGACCGCCATTGTTGCAGAATAATATCTCATCGCCAGTATGCGTAATTTATGTTCCTGAACTTAAACACCGAATATGTGACTACATTTTGTCAAAATACTCCGGAGCCGCCACGTATATGATCTTATGGACTGCAAGAACATCTAGGAGAATGAAGAATGAACATCAGTAAAACTGATGATTGAAGGAGTACCAACAGTTTAGACTAAAAGACAAGTCGTAGCGAGTTTCTCTGGATAATATTCAAGATGGTCCGACATAATTACGTTCCGTGTCGTATAGTTCAACCGAATACACACCATCTGGCGATTCCTCCTCCTCCTACAGCAGTTAGACTTTTGGTATGGAAGCTCTAGATGTAAAGAAAAGCTTGTGAACACTCAAGAGTGGTTAATTAAATTTAGTTCAAATTTACATGGTTCAATCTTGAGTATTATAGTTTTCTTGAAGTGCAATAGGCCTATGGTTTCATGAACATTTCATTTCATTTCATTCTATTATTATTATTATTATCATTATTATTATTATTGTTATTATTGTTATTTTTCAAGTTGTCTAGTTTGTTTGTTTCATATTTCACAAAACAGAACAAAATTCACATAAATGACAAAATAAGAACATATTATATGAAATATACTCAAGTATGACATTACATAATCAAGTCTTTGTAAAGATGTCGAAATTAAGTGTACAGTATTAAATGGTAGGTTATACAGGGTGAAATGTGAGGAACCTATTAAAAAGCTTAGCTAGTAGAATATAGGTTCCCCTAAATAAAAACTAATATTTGATTGAAGTGGTTGCAATGGTGAAGGACCTAACAATAATAATAGGTGGGCAAGATATACAAAGTTAAACAAGCAAAAACAGCAATAATTGTTTAGTGAATGTCGCGTTTGTCGCTGTAAATTAGTCTGGTCACCCGAGCGAGGCAGTAGACATGAACAATCATGATAATGTACAATGATAAGTTATTATTATTATTATTATTATTATTATCATTATTATTATTAACATTATTGTTATTAACACGATCGTTATTGCTTTCGGAAAATCATGCTATAGAAGGCAATTTCAAGAACCTTGTACGCCTTTTGAAATAGTAATCCGAATATGAATTCTATTGGATGTACAATTGGTTATGGAAATTGCCCCTGAGTTGATTTTTTTCGGAAGTAGTTGCAAATGTGTTTATCATTGTTGTGTTTGTTGTTATTATGGCTATTATTGTCTTTAAAATTACTACTACTAATGTTATGGTAATCGTTGTTATTTCCTTTGTGTAAGTTCTAGTTGAAGCATAATACACTGTTGGTCATAATGGTGGAATCATTATTTTTACCCCAAATTTATTGAATGATTATTTTTGACAATGATTTATTCCTAATAGATCTAGATAATAGTATACATTCTCAGATTTTATTGAATGACAATTGGGGAG
>JARBES010000115.1:13439885-13452867 GCA_030265145.1 Strongylocentrotus pallidus
TTTGATATCAAGAATTACCATTGCTTTACACCAGAAAATCATTTCTTGATATCAAGAAATAGGAATAAATGTTAAAATGGCTTGCCATAAATACGCAGCAATACGCAAGCCAAATACGCAAAGGTGCGACTGAGGCATAATACATGTGCATTGTCTTGTTTTTCCTTTGTTTATTCTTGGCAGACAAAATAAAGCAAAAGAAATGATGATAATAATTAGTGCTTTATAGATATACTCTACTGCACAATGATGAAAACTAAGCTCCTTACAGTGCTACATTACAGACACACAATAAAAAATAGCTATTCAAAAGCTTAAACAGAAGCGCGTCTTCAACAGAACTTTGAAGATAGCAACAGATGAAGATTTCCTTATGTCTAGTGGTAGGTTATTCCGAAGCTTTTGGAGCGGCGCAACTGATAGCGCAATCTCCAAGATTTAGTTTCGTTTTTTTGTGTGAGGTAGCTTTAGAAGCAGCTTGTCCTGTGTACTTTGTAAGTTATGTGCATATGGATGTGATTTACAAGATTTAAAAAGAAATTAAAATCAAGCTAATTAAAGCTAATTTTGTACTGCTTTAACCACAAAACTGTACCTGGCGTTGTATAAATAATAAAAAGAAAACAAAGGAAGAGACAAAATCACTGAACCATGAGTGAATCTAGAAGTATATTGGATAGTTGCTGTAACTTTCATTTTGAAAGTATTTCAACCTGGAAAATCTCTTTACAGAGGTGATATTTGAAGCTGATTTAGTATTTGAATATAGTCGACTGGCATTGAACCCCAAAATATGTAGAGCAAACTATATTTTAGTGGTTACTCCTCTTTAAACCAACTACCATATTACTTGTTATTGAATTCTAATGTTTGCCTGCTCATTCCCATTTACCCTTGATCTCTTCTAGAATTCTGGAGTACTTCATCTTGAACGGTAGTGACGGCAATGTCCTTGATGATGTCGTCAAGCAGCTTAAAGATCCCAACAGAACCTACCCACATTCTTTGGACCGCGCTGTCATCGGATTCCTGGAGCATGTCAAGAGGAAGCTTTCTGTTCCACACCTCCAAGCAGCTACCAAGGTCTTCAAAAATAACTGATGTGAGTTTCATTTGTAGTCTTTACAATGTTGATGATGTCCGTTTGAAGCCATAAGGGTGTTAGCTTATAGCTAATGCCCTTGTGGCTCCAAGGACGAGATATTAATGGGGCATTGCAAGAAAGTTGCAATTGATTGCAAGTTGCAAAATTTGCAACTGATATTTGCAATCGATTGCAACTCGACTTACTTGCAACCCCCCTCTAGTCTCCTAAATCTCCTAAGATTTTGTTAGGATTAAAGTTTTAACAATAAAATTAAGTTAGCTAGATCTAGCTTTAAATTCAGTTAATTAGATCTAGCTTTTATTCTCCCCCTCTCTCTCTCTCTTACTAATGGGGCATTGCACCTTGCAAGAAAGTTGAGTTGCAATCAATTGCAAATTTGCAATTAATCGCAAGGCTTACGCTTGATTTTGGGGATTTGCAATTGATTGCAATGCCCCATAAGATTGATATATAGTGTAATTTATTCATTTTGGGCTTTTAATTTAGTGTACTGGTTTGAGAGTTGCTGAAGAACTCACCTCAGAATATGGAAACTTAAAAGTGACCTTTTTTAAGGGGTATATGATCATTGTTTGTATTGGATAGCAGGTCCTCACATATTTAGTACATGTGAATGGGAATATAAGGTTACAGTTTCATTTCTCATAAAGGGTTATAACAAAAAAAGGTACATGTTTTTTATCTTTGCCAAATTAGTACATGTATTATAGTTGTGTTCATATTGTTTTTATTCTTCTTTCCCTTTATACTACAGTCAAACCTACTTTATTGACCACCTAATATAGAAAGACCAACTGTCTATAAAGACTAAATTTTTGTTTCTCTTGAATATGGTTTCTCATTGAAACCTGTATTTACGGAACCTGTACATAAAGACCAACTGCCCCTATAAAGACCACTTTTTAATGTTTCTCTTGAGCGGTCTTTATATACAGGTTTCACAGTAGTAATGACATGGTTGCTATCATCATCATATGATTTCAGATTTGCCTGGGGCGTTCCAGTCCGCCCTGCATGCCCTGTTCAACAGCACTGACTATGCTGAGGGAATCCGACTGAACTTACGAGTGGGAGGTTGCAATGCTAGCCGCTCTGCCTTCATTGGGGCTTGTCTTGCAGCTAGGGTAAGTCATAATGGGCCTGACCCCAACCTGCGATGGGACAGGGTTTTTACATGTATATACAAGTGTCGTAGTCGAGTGGTTTCAGCACTTGACTTAAAATTCAAAGGCTATTGTTCGATCCCCGACACGGCACTAATGTCCTTTGGCAAGGCATTAATCTTCATTTGCCACACTCCGCCCAGGTGAGGTAAATGGGCATCTGGCAGGAATTAATTCCTTGACATGCTGGGGCACCGTAATGGCAGCTAGACTAAAGCCGGGGTAATAATAAATTTGTGTCGATAGAATTTCTAGATAGACGGCGCTATAGAAATGCCTATTATTATTATTATTTTATGATTTTCTTTCATGGCAAAGATATGTTGACATGTATTGAATCCCCTTTTTTTCAAATATACAAAAACACAAACAAAAAACAACAGCAACAAAACAACAACAAGAACAAAAGACCCACAAGAACAGAAAAGGAAGGATGATCATAATGATTATGTTTCTATGTCAACATCATGTAGGGCTGCAAAGGTACCAAAATGTCTGTCCCATCGCAGAAATCTCTGCTCATTAAGTGTCATTGCCATAACGACAGAATGGGTATCAACATTTTCAATATTCTTGGCCCTGTCTTACAAGGAGTTGATATTAATCACAACTATTTGTGATTGATATCAATCGCAACTATGCACATAAGAGATAGGAGATTGCAAACTTGCTATTGATTAAGAGGACTTGCGATTGATTTTTTTTTCATTTGTCATTGAAAAAAGGCTTTGTGAAACAGATCCCAGGAGTTTAAATGGTGGATTCATGATTCTTTGGCTGGAGTGGGGGATGGAGGGAGGCGCACGTCCGTATAAATTATTGGACAAGCCTACAAGGAAAAAGGGTCATCACGTTTTGGGGAATCCTTTTGTTCTCCTGATAGTTATCTGACAAGCTCATAAAAAGTTATCAGATATCCCACGTGCCTTTTCGGGGCTAGTAAAGTTTAACATTACTGAATCATGTCACTGAACTATAATGCTTTTGCACCTTATGATGAAGTCTTCTCTAAGAATAGTTTTTTGTTTGTTTGTTTTTTATTAAATGTGTACCGGTATATTATAGTTTGAAATAAAGTGGAAAATTTTGTTCTTACAAATTTGCTTTGATTTTTTTAGAATGGCATGGATAACATTCCAGAGGAATGGAAAGCCAAGACACTGTGCTCCAAGAAAGCGTTGAAACTTTGTGAAGAATTGATGGAACTCAGGAAGGATGAGTAAAGTGTTTCTGTAGTCCCATTCTTAGAATAATAGTATTCTGATAATTCCAATCATGTCAACAAAAATCCGTACTCGAAACTGAGGCCTGTCTGTTTTCAAAGGACCAATGCCTTCATAATACATGTTCATGTTTGGTTATTTGGAGTCCACTGTATTTTGAATCGCAAGCTGCCATTTTTTTTCCTTCAAAGTTCAAACTTTTTACATATTTTATGAAGGAAAAAAAAGGAGATACATCCATCCATCTAGCAAAACTGAAAGCTGTTATAAAGTGAATTGTGTGTTGTCTGTTGAGAGCAAGAAGGGTGTTAACTCTGTGTGAAAGGATATGAGTTTATGCCCTTTTGGCTTTCAGAGAATAAACTTTTGTATTAAGGGCTGTTAAAAAATTGGCCTCTATTTAATTTTAATTTCTATTTTATGTTAACAACATTTGTGTTGTCAAAGAGGGAGGATTTGAATGTTACTTATAAAATAAAGAGTGCAAAAAAAATGGACCAATTCTGACGATCAATTTTAATAGCCTATATTTGAACTTTTATGAATATTCATCTCTCTGATATCACTGTGCTATAAATACCTCAGAATGTGTGCTTCTTTCGTTGGTCACAGTTTCTTTAAGTACTTTCTTTCCTCACTAATTTGTGTCTGATTTATACGGGTAAATGAATGTACTCAACAATATGGAAGTTTCTCTTTTTTAGTAGAGATTTATGTATGAGGTACATGAAAGATGAAACAGTGTCTCAGTTATGTTTCCGTGATAGAAAAAGGATGATATGTTATGACTAAATACTGATGCAGTTCATCGTAACATGGATGGAATTTCTTCATCATGAAAACACATCTGAGAAACCTTTGTTTATCTTTCCATACACTATGAATATTTATATGTATACATATATTATATATTATAATTCTTTAAGAATTCAATATATTTTCTTACAAACATACACTGTTTTACCAATCAAGTTTTTGTGTGTGATTATTCAGTATATTTTTGGACTTATGTTGGATCTCGATTTCTCATCATGTATTCATTTAACTGAAGATATAATTTGTTTGAATACAAGGCCATCCTGTTGGCTCTATTTAAATCGTACATGATTGTGCAATTAAAGCAAAACATTGTTTGTTTTAATAGTGCATGTGTTGCACACCTTCTTGTGCACAAAAGCCACAAATCAATGTATTTATGTGTTTTGATAGCCATATGTGTGTGATAGTAGAAAAGCAATAAAGAATTCGGATTACTGATTTTGTTTGAAGAGGTTAATTTTGTATTTTCGTATCCCTGTTGGAGTCTTCTCTTCACATTCTTTCTGTATCCTTTAACTTTTGTCCAAGTCTGTTTTCTATCAACTTGTTCAACTTTCATTTTTGTAAAGCTTTTCCTAAATGGTCATCTCATATTTGTCTGTTCTATATTTCATTTTATTATCTATTGCACTATTGTAAGGGACCGCCAGAAATGAAACTTAACTAGTACTGAAACAACCCTGGTTAACTAAACAATCAGTTTTTTCCTTTTCGTTCAACAAAGATGAATAATTACAATGCGTCTATTATACAGGCTCACGGAAGACACCAACAAGATAAATTAAATTTATTATGGTTATTGTCATTATATTCAATGAATACAAGTTTGTCAGTCTGCTTAATATCATTGATTAACACATAATATTTGACTTATAATATACAAGTACCCTGCAAGAATATAAGACATTTTTATTGCCAGTTCAAACACATCCATTGACACCCATTCATCAAACATAATATATGGGCAAATTTTTGTCAGTGTAGAGATTTATTTAATGACAGATATACATGTATAAATACATTAAGTACTTAAATTAGCTATTTCCTGAACCCACATAAAATAATATATATACATGTATATACCAAGTGGAATCTGTTCTACAAAACAGATCAATGTTGTCTGCTACCTTAAATGGGAGAGCAGAGGAATCGCTAGACCATTTTAAAAGGGGACTATGGGACAGAGAATATTTTTGAAGGAAATGTCACCCTTCTTGACGCCCCGTAGAGGGGGGAGCAAATGCAATTATCAAAAGCATATACAATGTAAGATCATGAAGCATCAACTCCCTAATAATATCCTCCCCGTTCTTGGACCCCTCTGTTTGTGATGAATCAATACAGTATTTTCTGAAACTATACCTATACATGCCCAAGTTTCACTTCAATAAACAAAACAATCATACGCGTAATATAAAATCGTTATGTACAATCTTTAAACAAAACGGCAGCTATTTACCTACAAATATAGTACTTAATTATCGTATAATTCACAATTTACGAATTAGATCCAAAGATAAATTCCATGCAAATAATTATGTATGCCAATAATTATGACCAAAATGATTGACTTTATATAAAAACATAAGTAAACAAAATTGATTATTTCTCAGAAAATGTAAGCGATTTCACACTAGATAAGTCGTATGTTGTAAAACTAAGCTAAAATAATTATAAGATATATATATATATATATATATATATAATAATGTTATGTATATATCTGACGATTACTCAACATATTGGTTTAATCAAAGCCTTTTAAGTTGGGATCTAATAAAGAAAAGTTTAACCTATTATGATTGTAGACTACCATGCAAATGGCTAGAAAAAAATTATGCAGCTTTTTTTCTTTCTAGAGTACTGTATACATAATGAGATATCATCAAATTTCATTTGATGAGAAGTAGACCGGATTTAATTCATTCTGTCGAGTGAAACACGTACATTCAAATTTATTCAAGTGAGTTTTGAGAAATAGCACACTTTCGGTTTAAAAAAATTACCTTGTAGGCTTGTACCTTCGATACTGATTATATTATGAGCATATATAAACAGTCATTAAAGATTTTGTTGTATTATTCGTAAAGTATGACTTGCCAATATCATTATTTTAATCAAAATAATCAAGTATAACACTTCTTACATGCTTTACACTGTTATACTAGTACACCGGAATATATATTAAAAATCCCATCTTATACAGCATGGTATTCAATTGGCGTATATAGCCTATCAACTAAAGAACTAAAAAGATATGATTATAATATTGCACATTATTTTCATTCGTATTGAAAACCCTTTTCATTATGACAAAGTTAATTCGACTTTTAAAAAGATAAATATCTACTAAATACGTCAACCAGATTGTATAGCAGGCGGATAAGTTTGCACAGTTTAGCCTCCCATAGAAAAAAAAGCTAGAATACATTGATTATTCTAAACAGCTACTGCGTGAGAGGAAAAGGGGAAGGAGACGGGTGTAAAAAAGCATAAATAAGGGAACATTTGAATAAATGAAGGATGGAGGAAGTTATCACAATGGTATTTATATCAGTTATCAGTGTTGTCATGTTAACAAAGCTGAGTAGGCTATCCAGCCATTCACTCTATGTTCTTGATTTTAGATCTATATATCTTTCTACTTTGTATGTATTGTTTTTATATTATGATTAAAATAAATACCATACCACCATCAAACGGGGTCCAGCCCGTATGATAAAGGATTTCTCTTCCTTTAATGAGGGTAAAATAAACTAATCTATCTATATTCTTAAAACATATAGCTATGACTGCATTACATCCCCGCTTCCGAGTTGTCAAATACATCTATTATTATCAGATTATATAGCCTTATGCGTAAAAAAGGAAAACATTGTAAGAAATCAAATGACATAAACTACATTATATCAGATTAGTTCAGCATATTCATTTTTTACAAAAATAATCATTACCATGTAATATCTATATTCTTATTTTGTTCGATGTTGATTGTAATTTATTATAACCTATACATCCATGCACCTTGCCGAAAAATTCACTTTTCATTTAATGACTTTCCGGTTACAGATCTATACAGTTCAGTAGCTCATGGTTCAATATCTCTTTGTTAAATCTGCACATGATTCCTACATAATCAACAAGGTCAGTATTGATGGGTATATTATTCTCATGGTGAAACTCAAAATACTAGATCACACATTTTCGAGTAATATCTACACGTATGTTGTAATTGAAAGTGACTTCATTTACATAATTGGAAAAGCATCTTCCCCAAGACAGAATAGTAGAACAAGTCAAACTAAAAACATAATGTTATATCCCACATAATAACATGCCTTATATAATGTTCGATATCGCAATGAAAGATATAAGCTATATATTATTAAGATAACCGTTATGCTGCCATTTCACCATTATATACTGGCTCATCTTCTAAAAGTAGCCACTAAAATATTATGTAAGAATTCTAAAATGCCTTCGAAAAAAGTCTTTTCAATATCGCAATGAAAAACAAGAGCTATTAGACCGATAACCGTTATGTTGTCACTTTATGATTACACTGGCTCAACATTTATAATAGTCACTGAAAAAACACAATGTTATAACCCATATTTATGAACTACCTTACAAAAAAAGTATATTCATTGTCTCATGTTTGAAAGACATAGCGTTGTTTGGCACTTTACTGGCTCAACATTATAAGAAGTCACTAAAACATTATGTAAGAATTCATAATTCTCAAATGCCTTAGTAAAAAGTAGTCGATATCTCAATGAAAAACATGAGGTATTAGATAACCGTTGTGCTACCACATTATGATTATACTGGCTCAACATTATGATAGTAGTCCCACATTTATGAACTGCAATGCAAAAAAGTATATTCGATGTCCAATGTTTGAAAGACAAAGCGTTGTTCTGTCACTATATGATAATACTGGCTCTGCATAATGAGTAGTCACTAAAAACACAACCCAAATTTATGAACTGCCATACAAAAAAGTTTATTCGATGTCCAATGTTTGAAAGACATAGCGTTATTCTGTCACTTTATGATAATACTGACTTAACATAATAAGCAATCACTAAAACAACAATATAATATCCTATTATTCTGAAACGCCTTAGATAAAAGTATAAATCCAATATCGAAATGAAAGACGTAGGCTATTAATAACTGTTGTTCTGTCACTTTTTATTATTTTGTCTCTACATAATTTTTTTTTATTCATAACTATGGAGTCATTAAACTCTAATAACCCATAATTCTGAATGGCTTAGAACAAAATATATTCGATGTTGCAATAAAAGACATAAGTTATAAAATATCAGTTGTACTATCGTTTTATGACTTTGCTGGCTAAACATTATAAGTATTCACAAAACACTATAATATATCCCAATATTCTGAAATGCCTTTAAAAAAAACATTGAAAGACATAATAGGCTAATACTAATAGATAATCGTTTTTTTGATACTGGTTCAACATAATAATCATTGCTTTTCTCAGTCCCCGTTTGGCACGAGATGAAAGAAAATAAAATTGTTTATATAATGCTTGTTATTTCAATCAACTTTAGCGTCGTTCATCTTGGTCTTTTGCCAGCTCCCGTTTAATTTGGGCTGCAACAGAAAAGAAAATTGTATATATTGTAGAAATGTGAATAAACGCAGTGAAACAATTTTCTACATTATGAGGTGCGAATATAGCCGAAATGACAGGTTTGATTAATACTTTACAAAGCCAAACTCAGTTTTGCCATAACATTGATTTTATCATGACCGTAAGCAGCATGTGTATAAGCGGCCCTATTGAGGTATATAAGAAATAAAAACGCGTTCAAAATTTCACAGCCGCTGTAGACAATATAACCCTATAGATGATCGTCTTTTAGGTAGACATTCGCAGTTTGCAATTTTTTGCCCCGCCCCTTTCAAACAATCCCAGATCCGCCCTTGAGCAGTAATTATGATAATCAAGGGGTGTCTACCTGTCTACCATACAACGCCCTTTCTAGCAATAGCTTTAGACACAGCCTATGGATCTAGGCGGCTTCACGCAGTGCGTGAAATAATTAATTTGCACTATCCATCTATTTCTTTCATTTTGTAGTTGAACTAAGCCGAGAAAATTGAAATCGGAGTTATTAATTTTGTTCATATTTTTTTCTTCTTTACTTACCTTTGATGATCGAAATCTCATCTTCACCCTCATCACTATGATCCCTGAAAGAACATGAACAAAAATCATGAATTAAATATATTTGTTATGTGAACGTGCAAAGGATGGAGTGATTTCACTACATGAGCTTGGAGAGCAGACGTTTCTTTAACTCCCCTCTCCATTTCTTCTCATTTTACGGATCAAAATCCTGATATTAAGGTGAATTTTAAAAAACTGAAGAAATGGGAAAGTATAGGAAATAGAAATAAAACGGATACCAAGAGAAAAAATATTCACTATCGAAATTCGATGATATCCTTTATATCCTTTTTTTTGGGGGGGGGGGGGTACAATGTCACCTGTTCCCATCATTATAGACGATCAGTTTGGCTAAAAACAATATTTGGATAAATTAATTCTAAATCTTCCAATATTAAATATATATCTTATCAGAAAGTCACAGCGTTGTATTGGCACAAAACATTGTATGCCACTGGTACTGGTACATGCAGAAATAAAATACTACAACAGTGGCCACATATTATTACTGCTAAATACAGCACAACGAACAGCAATGGTATACGAAAAAAAAAAGACTTTAAAAGCGTGAAGTACCGACATAGTAAAGTACATGGATACATTTTGTACTGTTGATGCCACATAAAACAATCACAAATACTAGTCACAAAAGAGGGTAAAAGCAAAATAATGAAATATTTTATATTACGCAATATTTCACGTAACATGACAACAAAAAAGTGAGGTAACTGTGGTACATTGTAAATATGAAAAATATAAATTATTGCATAATTGGCCTACGTGTATTCGAAAAACAAACATTAAAAATCATAGGTTGACATTTCGTGTAGAACACTTGAAAAATATAATGAGCACATGCATAGCTCATTGCAGGTGCTATATATAAGGTTTGTAAAACAGTAAAGAGTCCTGTACTTGTTTTTGTTTTGAAGAAAATCATGGATAGCTTTTTAAAAAGAAGTGATTTAAAAAATAAAAATAAAATAAAGCCCCGTATGTAATGATATACATAAATCGATTTATTTTCGGGCGTTGTGCAGTAGGGCATGTTTTGATTATAATTTCACATACAATGATTGATTATAATTTCACATACAATGATTGATTATAATTTCACATACAATGATTGTTTTTGTTTAAAAAAAAAAAACAGATACATTTTTAACAAGAAGTGAAAACGAAATTAAATGATAAAAACGTGCCATATGTAATGGTATATACATAGATCGATGGTATATATTGGTAAGCGTTGTGGAGCAGGCATAATAATCATAATTTCACATACAATGCAAACCTCTCTGTATCGCCTTAGCCACAAATACCTTGATTAAGATTTGTTGATAGATAACAAAAAAGGAATCTGTTATAAATGCAATGCTTCCTGGGAGAAATTCCAATTATTTAAACATATTTGTAGCTTACACCCAGTAAAAAAGATCGCTGGTTCCAAGATTTGTTCTGACTTGTTTTTCAATAAATTACAGATCGATCAATCGATCTTCTTTACTGGGTGTAAGCAACAAATGTGTTTAATAAATTTTTAAAAAATAATCATTGAATATTACATGTCTCTCAAAGCTTCTAGTGAAATATAAAACATACTAATTAGTAACTTTGCAAGACAAAAAAGATCAAATGTACGCAAAGATTTCTAAAGAAATAAGAACGAGTGTCATGAACATCATATCAGATACGTCCACAAAATGGCCGTTAAAAGAGGAAGGTCATATGAAATAAAAATAATTCATAACATTATAAGTAGTTGGACGTTAATAAGTGGGTTCTTGTACAGCACCTAGGCCTAAAATTTAAAAAAATGTTGTATAGCCCTTTTAATAGCCAGGTGCCAGAACCTGGGTCGGTCGGTCAGATTTAAAAAAAAACTTTCTCCCCGAGTGTTATGGGCTCTTTTATACTGCTCTATATTGGTATAAACTTTGTAGTTTAATTATACTTTGATAATACTTACTCCGTGAGAGCGGGAATATCCTTCCGATATTTTGATAATGTCTCATAATCCGGATTGTTCAATTTGGATTTTAGACCAGGTAAAGCGCCATAAGGATTCTCTTTCGCCTTCTTCTTCAGTTTCTTTTCAATGGGCGGAGCTTTGCCCTTGTAGTTGGCAGGATCATCGGATGTTGACGGCTGGTCACCGCGACTTGTCGAAGGCTGGGCGGGTCTCCTTGGACTGCTTACACTGCTATTGGATGTTGATCCGCCCTCTGACACGCCCACAACTCCGATAGCTGCATCCAATGGTCTGTTTTCATCATCAGCTCCGTGGCCATACATGCTGCTCGCTGAATACCCATTGGCTGTGTTTCCATTTGCTGCTGCGTGCCCATTGGCTGCGTGTCCATTTGATGCTTCGTGCCCATTGGCTGTGAGTCCATTTGCAGCTGCGTGCCCGTTAGCTGCATGTCCATTGACGGCATGCCCATTGGCTGATTGGCCATAAGCCACGCCTCCATCCGTCTCTGCGTCACTGGCGATGTGATGTGAGGCACCATTGCCATTGCTTACTCCGTTTGAAGTGGGCGTGACACCATTTATCTTCGTTACTCCTCCATCAGGCATGTACGCTGCGTTTTGGTAGGCAACAGACAACCCAGCGTTGGATTTGGATCTGCCCCTAAAAATAAAATAAAACAAACAAATCATATCAAAAATCATCACAAATCTCATTAAATAGTTTGAATGCAATACTGATTCGAAGGACATTGATACGGTAATTTTTCCTTAATCATCACCTCCAGAATTAATAGGAAAACTTGGGAAAGTATCACTGATTATCTGATGAAGATGTAAAACTCTTTCCATACACAAAACCTCATCGAACTATATAGCTTCGTTGGACATCTTCTGAGTTCTAGCAAATTTTAAAGGATTTTTTTTTAGGAATGTCTTGTACTGTTAGCAATGTCTTCAAACGGGTAGTTCTTATGTCGAAACTGTGGTTGAACTATTAAAGCATGAAAACAGGATTTTTGAATCTTAAACATTTATTTTCTTAGAATTTTTCTAATCAAAGTTATAAAGGGATTAAATCTAATGACGTTGATGTAGATCGAAGTGTAGCGTCAGGATAATGATTTTTAACTCGTTTTAGGAAACTTTCGGGCGACATGACTGTTTAGTGATCCAAATGTATAATCATTATTCATTCTTATTATTACTGTTGGGATTAAATGGAAATAGAATAGATCTTATGCATGCAAACCTTTCTCTGTCGTGTTCTTTGTCTTTGCGTCTTCTCATGAAACACACAAAGCAGATGAGGCAGCATGAGATCAGGATCAGGAAAGCAACAATAGCCATCACGATGTAGAGGATAAGCCACATATTGGTCTCGCTCTCAACTGCAGAAAATAATAATAATAATAATGGTTTCTTATTATAGCGCCAGGCGCGTAGCCACGGGGGGGCGGGGGGGCCCCGGGGGCCCGGGCCCCCCAAAAAT
>JARBES010000115.1:13475519-13490599 GCA_030265145.1 Strongylocentrotus pallidus
AATGACAACTTTGCAACGCAACATGCCGGGGGCGGGGGGAGTGGGTAGCAACGGCTTACTTTTTGATGAAAATGTAAAGGAAATCATGTATGGGGGCAAGATAATTATGAAGAGGTGGAGATTATGTAGGAGGGGTCGTGGCATCTTCTTTTTCACTTCCCCCTCCTATTTCTGTCTTGCTCTATATCTCTTTCTCCTATATATCTTTTCGTTTGTCAGTATTTGTTGGGGTGGGTGGGGTAGGTGGGCTGGACGCACGCATCCCTGTGCCCCTGCATTATGTGTTTAACTCCATCACATGATATATTTAATGATTCTTGTTTGATTTATTGATTACATGACTGTGTGGATGATTAGATTTTATGGTGTCTAAAAGTTGATTGTACAAACCCGAACGTTAACAATCCTTAAATTCCTTATCATTTGTGAATATAATGTTTTCACAAATGGTGTTATAATTCGATCTACTGCAGATGTATAAGATTATTACAAATAATGCACAAAAGGAAATATATTATTTTGATCACCATTCTTTGCTTGGATGCCATTCAGTGAAATTGGAAACCGTTTTGTTGTTGCATTAATTTCATCGTCAATAATGAAATCCATCACGTGCTTTCTAACCTCCTCAGTATTTTACACACAAGTTTTATTTTTTGTGAGTAATCTCGGAACTATTTCGCTTCACATCTCAGTATTCATCTTAGAATTCAGCACCATCAGTGAACTTTTAAAGAAAATACCATGCCGTGTGGCGCCAGGGTGAAGAATCTCAATGTCAAAACAACAAACTTTTTGTGTGCGCTCTCAAGAATGCACGTGGGTTATTGTGTTTTTAAAATTATTTCAAAAAACAAAAAAAATGCAACTAAAATTTAAACCTTCATGCTGCTATTTCTGTATGTCATTGAACACGTTCAGTATATATGACCCCATGGCCCATATAACCTACATGTAAGTGAGAGTTTTCTGGAAAGTTTGCATGATTACGAGCACAGACTTCTTAACAAAGAGTAAAAAAAAGATTTCTGCTAAAATTGATCAAGAGAGTTTTTATTCATTGTGCGTATACGTAGGAGGCACATTTTAACTTTGAACACTCTGTGGCCAAAATGTAGCCAATGCCTCTATTTCTTGAACAGTAAGACTAAAACGATTTTTCATTCTCTCTATATAAATCATAACTCAACATGATATACACCTTTCATTAAGTGATATTTGAAATATATTCCATGTCCATGATTTTAGGCCGATTGTATCTCCATCAATATTTTCAATGCCAGCTGTGAAAATGCATTACTAATTGATTATCTTAATTGCCTCCAATAAATACTTTTTAAAATTATTCCATGTTTTAAGATAATTGTATCAATCCTTTCTCTGTTAATATTTTCTCCATAATTATGCAAATAATTGTCATAGTCCTCATTGATTCTGATAGTGTATTCTCAAACAAAAAAATGGCTAAAGTAGATCCACAGCAAAATTATTCTTCCATTCCAAGTGATTCGTCATATTGAATACATGAATATTATTAAGAGGTATAAACCGAATTCTGACAAAAATGGGTTTTCCGTGCAACGACGTTTTAATTGCCATGTATACAATAATTCCTACATCTATCATAAGGGCCTAATTCTATATTACCCATTTTAATCAATCATCGTCCAAGTTACAATGAAGATAATTTTCTACCGATGGATATGAGACGGGTGAGAATTAAAACCTCAAGGCTGATCGTATACCACCTGTTGGTATCTACCATGAACACGTCCATCCATTCCATATTGTATCTTCTCACAAATTTGTGTAGAAAACATCACACTTTTCGCAGAATAAGCCCTTTCGATGACGATATTGTTGGTGTTGCTGTTATTACGTTTAGCTTCAATAACGCGTTATCCATAGAAAGAGAATAACAGACCTGTTTACTAATTTTATACTTTTTGAACAATAGTTTTTTTCTTGTAGACTAAAAGCCCACTTTAGACTTGCCCGACATAGCAACAACAAAATGTATACCAATGTAATTTCCATTCATAGAGATGCCATTATGCGCATACGAGGTGTATCAATTAGCTGGTAACAAGGGTTCACGAGGAACAGGTATATTGGATGAAAATACTGGCTGACAGAATAATTTCTAACAACACCCCTCCCCCAAAAAATAAAAATAAAGAATAAAATAATCAAAAATAAAATGAAACAATAATAACATAAATAAATAAAAAGAAAAATAAGAATTGGCTACTAGATAAATTAGAAAATATATATGAATCATATCTCCTGAATGGCAATACCATAGGGGATTCAAAAGCTCTTTTTAGGTGGAGATTATTACAGTTTTTAACTCACCCACACAATCTTCTTCTAAACATGACTCCTATAGAAGTTAAAGTGCTGAACCAGAAGATGGTAAAAAAAAACACTTTATAATACTTGATGTGACTCGAGTTTTTATTTATTTATTTATTTATTTCTAATCTTTTGTCAGGGTGGCCCATTCACCAATAAGTAGTGGTCTTTCATGGGGCCCTGAATAATCATGAACATATTTACACTTAAAAAAGCATAACGTGTATAAAGAACAGTTAAAATTCCATAGTACATTTAAAAAGATATTACACAGCAATAATAGACGTGGCACAAACGTATATTCGTTTGCAAAATAATCATGTATCATTAACCTAGTTCAACTGTAATGCCAATAGGAAAATATTGATTTAAAAAGTCGCAATTATGTGAATAAAACATGTTAATAATTACAGAACAGGCACGTAGTGTATGTTCGGCCGCTATTCATAAATTAGTAAATTACAATTAGTTTTGAGTTGTGACACCGCCCTTCAAATGATTGATGTCAGTATTATGAACGACAGGACACCCCCTCCCAGTACCTCCCCATCCCCCTTCCCATCCGTGCGTATTATTCTTACATTAAAACAATAATTCGGTTCCCTGAAATAGCTCTTAAATTCTTCTGAAAATTAAAATCATTGATTCTACCACAAAAGGAATAATCATTTTAAAAGGCCTAGGTGATTTTAAAAAAAAATATGATGGCTGCAGCATTTTTCTTTTCGTTCCCTTGTTTGCCCCAGTACACTCATTGTTGTCTTATTGAAAAATGATGATGACAACTGCATAGGCAGACAGAATGTATATAACCATCTTCAGATTGAAAAATAAACCAGATGGTCTTGCCAAGTTCATTTGCGATTTAATTCTTAGTTAACGTAAATATTGAAATGAATTCTCATACAAAATGGAAAACCTTCAATTAAACAAAATTAAAAAGATTATCTCAAATCCTTACCTGCTTGATAAGATATCCTAGCGAAAGATATCATCCAAAAGAGCACCCAAGTGATGTGTATTCCTACCAATTCCATCTTCCAACGAAAATTTTCAGACCATTTCTTTCCAAGTTTTTACAATAATCCAATATTAACGCAACAAATGGAATTATTTTAGGTAGGCTCGTTCATTTTGAAGAAGATCGTTACGGATGTATAACTTCGTTCTCTATAATACACCGCCTAAATTTACTGTCCGCATTGTCAGAAAAAATACTGATCTTCAATACGTAGATGTGTAAATCGGGTGGAGTTCGTTGCCACCTGTTTCTCAGTGCATATCAGCTCTTGATCTAGTCCATTGGTTTTCTGTTATGCTCGAGTGAAAATATATTCAATATAACGGTCTGTATAACTTGCACGTACAAGGGAAGCGGTGTGTATAGGACTAAGGCGGGCGCTATGTCGTCAAGACCATTTTATTCATCACAAAAGGATTTATTGATTAATTGTCGGTTGCAACGTTGAAATGAGCATTGTCATTTAAAAAGGCCTTTAAGTTTGTGTATTGTGTATATAGGCTTGCCTTGCTAAAGCGTGTTGATTTGCGCCGATTGTCCAATTATATGTGGAACTAATAGGCTGTTTCGTAATGTAATTAAATTCAATGCACAAATCTTTAAGTGTCTCCGTACAAATTATTTCATTTATCCAACATATATTTTGTTATGTATATTATTGTGTTTCAATAGTCAGAATGCGAATTGCATTCTTCCGTGTTGTGTTAGGTATAGGACAGGTTATATTGTATGCAATTCGCATTCTGACTATCGAAATACAATTAGCCTATTTGTAACGAATATGAGAGGTGAATGAAATATTTTGTAACACAGCACTTCATTAAGATTTATGCATGATATTTGATTTAATTACGAAAATGGTCTATTGAATTTAAATGATATAGAACGTTGAAATTGTACATCGCTTTAATAATTTGGAGAAAAAAAATCTTTATTCAGTCTTTCCTATTTTTATTTTCATTTCAGATCTTATTGAGTAAGATAAAAATGAAGTTAAGGTGTCCCTCAAAAGGTTGGGAGTTCGAACTTGCATTTGTATTTCTTGAGGTATAAGACGGAACCGATCAGGGAGAAGAAATCGGACACGCCCTTCCCCTATTGAAGCAGTTGTGACATAGTTATGGAAATTTTTAATGAATTTTAATCATACCAATACCAACTGTGGGCTCCGGATCCGCCTCACACAGTGATGTTTTGACTATCTTTATAATGTTTTTTGTGGAAAAAAGGGTGTTAACATACATTAAGCAGGGGCGACGGAGCCTCTTCCAAAGGGGTGGGGGAGGGGCAACAAAAAAAAAACCACTTTCTGGAAAAAGGGGACATCTACAAATGTAAATATCAAAGCTAAAATAGGCGATATTTAGATTATTATTATACCCTACGTTGTGACAACATTATCAGGGATGATTTTATTACTTGCGTTTCTCTCTTGAAATGGTCCAAAATACTGCTTATAAGCAGGGACATGCTATTAATATTATGTCCCTGTTATAAGCATTATACTTTGCAGTTTGGTGTGATTTTTGAAGATTTGTGAGGTCGCAGTGCGAAAGACTACATCTTATAAAGAGGAAAAGCAATCCTGAAGGGTATTTTAGCACGATCTAACAATAACACTATTTACATTGAAGAAAAAAAAAAAAAAATTCAGCTCTCCCGTGCCGGGAATCGAACCCGGGCCGCGTGGGTGAAAACCACGAATCCTAACCACTAGACCACACGGGATTTACCTATCAGATGAGGGGAAATTATAATTATTATAGTTTACAAATTTTATATGGACTATAGAAAGGCAAAAAATTAATACAGTATCCGAGGATTAGCATTCTATTCCTTTGAGAATTTATCAACTCTTATCATTACTCAAAATAATGAATAAATATGGGCTTTATCTTGAAATAACATGATCGTTGACTCTGGGAGATTCAATCGAGATTAAATCACGTGACTCCTATTTCAGCATGTGATCGGTCAGGTGATTATTCTACATTCACTATCACACAAACTTGAGAAGTCGTGCGAATTTACGCGAAATGAATGTTATTCTATCGGCAACCCTTCTTTTTCTTCTAATCAACGGTCCATTTTATGTGGAATGTATGTTGCCACTTGTAATCAACACATGGCCGTTCACAAATGCAACAGAAAAGGGTGAGTAAACCATATCATAATAATACTAAATAATTTTGTTTTTGTTTTAGTTTTGGGAAGGCACTAACTAACGAACGCGGCCCCTGCCGCGGCGGCGCACCGAGAGATCGGCTACCGGCTCATATCAGGCTTAGTGCAGCTTCATTCGCTAGAGCCGCACAACTTTTATTTGCCTGCACAACGTATAACGCGTATATCAGACTCCTCGATCTGATAATATGAAATATGATATTGATATTACCTAGCCTTGGCCTGTGCTGGCATACCCCTGCCCTAGGCTTGGCCTGGCGCAGCTGGCGGCCCCTAGGCTAGGCCCTACGTCAGTACGTGAAGACTCAGAAGAGCCAGAGTGAGAGTAGTGTTGACAAAACCTAATTTGCGTTTCTATTTATTATAATCACCCCTTCCCTTCACACACCCGATAAAACTTGCGCACTGGATTCAGAGTTCACTACTTGTTTTTTCTTTCTATCGTACCTTGTGCTTGTCAAGTGCTCATTATCATCAAATACGAAAAATAAAACAGGAAATCTAGAATAAAGAATGATTTTACCTGTCTCTCACTACCTTTTTTTTCCTTCCAAAGCTTGGAGTGTAATCAACGGAGGTCGATCTACACTAGATGCTGTGGAGGAAGGCTGTTCAGTATGTGAGGTACAGCAATGTGACGGCACTGTGGGGTATGGTGGAAGGTAAATACTCCATCGGTTTATAACTTTTGTCATGAGGTTGTCTTTTTTGTGGTAATGATAATGATTGTTTCTTTGGGTGAAATGTACATTTCTTCAAGGAAACATTCTAGGTAAGTTATTCTGGATTGGTGCTGACAAAGGAAAATAAAATTATAATCATATTTTAATGGGGATTGATCTTTCCCCGCTAGTCCCTTTAAATGTCTTTTTCTATTTTCATAGAGTGTATGCTACCCACATGTACATGTGTCTAAGAATGTAAGATTTTTCAACTTTTCTCTCATTTTTACCATCTTGTTCCTAAAGTTATAGTGACGTGCCTGTACTCTTAACTCTGATCTAAACAGAGATGAACGTTATTTTCATGTTGGTGCTATTTTGGCTTTTTAATTTATCTTATAAATGCCAGTATCTTCAATTAGTCATTATGATTTTCATACTTGTTTGGAAACATCCTAACTATCTCATGTGTGATGTGTCAGGAGTAAAGTTCATTGATTATGCTTTTGATACCTTTTTTTCTTCTTCATTTCTTTTCTTCCTAGTCCTGACGAGTTCGGAGAAACCACCCTGGATGCAATGATAATGGATGGGTGAGAAATAAAGTTTAATATTTTGCTTTGAAACATTAATTTTGGATGTTTGAAAATATTTTTCCATATATATGTATACATAATATACCTGTATATATTTTTGCATCTGAAACTATTTGGGGGGGGGGGTCGGAATTGCATGATTTTTTGCAGTAAAAAGGATACCCATGCCCCTACAACCAATTGGCTTTTGGGAGTCACCCCCTCCCAAATTTGAATCTTGAAATTTGTAGAAGATCCTCTATCTTTCTACTGCTTTTAGTATACGTATATTCAACATTATTTTGAAGGGTAGAAACCCCCCAATCCAGTACATGTAATGACCCAGGCTATTTGAAGAATAGTGACAAAGCTTTGTAATAAATTTTGATCAATATAAATTTTTAAATTAAAAAAAAAATCTTTTGTCTTTTCAACAGAACTTCTATTTGTTCCGGTAAACCTTTTTTTGATAAATGAGAGAAAGTAAAAAACTTTTTAGAAATAACTATCAAACATTTATTATTATCATTATAATCAATTTTTATTACACTGTCATGCTGCAATAAAGGGATACGCATACAGTTGGTTCTGTTGGTGGACTTCGTCGTATTAAGAGCGCCATCTCGGTAGCAAGAGCAGTCATGATGTACACAACAGAGACTCTACTTGTGGGTGAATCAGGTATTTAGAATTGTATTTCAACAAATGATGTGGCTTTAAGAATGCACTCATGTTCTTTTGCAAGGCCTTTATCTGTATTTGCTTAAAACCAGGCAGGGTTGGCACTTTAAAACACTACATTTCAATACATGTTAAAAATCGCTCTTATTTTTTGTTTTAATGTTAAAAAAAAACACATTTAAAACGCCCTCCATAGACATGTGTGGTATAAATCTTATATGCATTTGCTTTTCAAGGGAAAAAGATTCAGAAAGTTTGAGCAATAGCTGCAATATCTAATTGAAAATAGGAAAGTTGTGAATTTTTATTGTCAAAAGTGGTCATCAGTCAAACACAAATTGGCAACACTGTGACATATCTTTTGAGCTCCTCTCCAATTTGCTCTGTACATAGAATTTCATAAGCCTTGATTTTTATTATAACTTGATAACAGAGTAGATTTGTTTTATACAGGGGTTGTATAAAAACATATTTGCAATGATTATATTTAGTGCATGTATGGATGAAAATTTTCTGTAGGGAAAATAGACAGTTCTGATTTTTTTTAAATACAGAGCTAATGGGAATATGTCACAGAGTAGCAAATTTGTGTTTGATTGATTGCAACTCCAAAAATTCATAACTTTTTTATTTTTTAAGCAGATTTTGCTTAAACCAGGGTAATGGTGATATTTTCCAGGAATCAATGGGATCAATACACGTGCATCAAATGTAACAATTATATTTAATTAACGTAATATCAAAATTTGTATATAATTTGTTTGTGCTCTTCAATTCATTCTCTAATTTCTCTGCAGAGCAGGGAGGCGTTTCACAAAACTTGTCATCAGTGACAAATGACAGTTTTTGTTATAGCTACTGAAATCCTTGCTTCTGATTGGTTATCAGCAGATTTGTCACTGATATTTGTCATTTGTCATTGAAAGAAGGCTTTATGAAACGGGTCCCAGATGTGAGGTTCAGTATGTTTGGAAGAATTATTCTGAAACAATTTGACTTTTAATAGGTAATAATTAGATTTTCTTGTTTTGCAGCCACCAAATTTGCCATTGAGATGGGATTTCAGCAAGAAAACCTAACAACCAACAGATCAAGGTATGTAATGGAAAGTGGAAAATTCTCTTCTTTTTTTTTGCCTAGTGCTTACTTAGTTTTTATAGCCAAAAGAATAATTCATTCTATTTAGCAATACCTTATTCACAGGAAAGTGGGAGACCAACTATAAAAGCAAGGGACCAAAGAAAAACTAAGAAATCAAATCTTTGGAATGTTAATTTTATGATACTCCATAAAATTACAATATTTTATGAGCATTTTATTGTCATTTTGCAATTTATGAAAAACAACAAACAACTACGTGAAAGGAACATCAAATATGCAATGTTCAATGTAAAGAAAAAGCATTGAAATTAGGAAATAAGAAAAAAATATGAATCGAGGTTCAACAAAAATTTGACCTTTTGAATCTCTTATACAAATGATCCTGTGACTTCAAGAGTATGTGTGTTTTTGTTGGGGGGGGGGGGGGTGTTAAGAATCTATTAATGATATATTTTCGAACATGTCCTATTTACAGATCTATATGGGAGGAATGGCAAAAAGCAAATTGCCAACCAAACTACAGACAGGTGAGTTGCTTGCTTTATAAGATATTCTGCAATTAGAAATTTGTATACATAAGTAGTACCCAACCTGTGCATAACAATAGAAAGTCTGCATTTCATGAACTTCAATCTGCAGGTATCATAGTTTTAAAATCTCTCTCTGTTACTTTATCTCTGTTTTAATATTTTATAACAATATCCAGGTGAAATGACACAAAAGCAACTAAATATAAAAGAGCAAGCCTGACCCTACCAAAATAAATTTATAAAAAATAAAAATGAAGCAGCACCTGGTGTTACTGCACTGTATGATCTCTTTCTCAATTATGAAGTTGTTTGGTCTTTTCCTTTTCCCCAGAACGTGTCTCCCAACCCTTTAGGATCATGTGGCCCATACACTCCACTGACAGTCAATGATCTGAAGATGGCAGGTAGAGGGCGCTATAACAGTGATATCAACAAGAACAATCATGACACAATCGGTATGATTGTAATCGACTCCAATGGACGTATTGCTGGGGGTACATCCACAAATGGCGCCAATCACAAAGTACCAGGGTAGGTCAAGTGCTTTCAAACTTACGCTGGATGTGCTTATCTTTTAAAAGTATTAGTTTTGCATTATATACAAAATTTTCATTGCAATGCTATAAGAGCAAAGCAGATGGCGTGTAATTATTTTCTTTTTTCTTCTTCAAAATCAATGTTGAATGAGTGCAACTTATAAAGTGTAATGGATCAGTATGTATGGAGCACAAATTATTTTACTGCATAATGTTAATCAGACACAAATCTTGGTATGATTGATCTAAAGTTTATGAAACACAGTGACTACTTTGTTGGTATGAAAATTTATCTTAACTCTACCATCTGTTGACAAATCCAAGTTACAAATTAGTTATAGATGTTACTTTTCCAAACGTTAGAGAAACGGGCATTTGCTATGATGACTAAAACTGAGACCCTGAAAACAAATTTTTAATAAATAAATTTTAAGGAAAATATATATGAACTTTGCAGATGGAAGATTTTGTTTGTCTTTGTATTTGTTGATGTTGTAAGAGTTATCTTTGTTGATGTTTTCATAGGAGAGTAGGTGATTCCCCTATCACTGGGTCAGGTGCCTATGTAGATCGAGATGTGGGCGGGGCGGCAGGAACAGGTGATGGGGATGTGATGATGCGGTTTTTACCAAGGTAAGAAAATGATGGATACAGCTGTAAGTCAATAAATATAATTGCTTTCCTAGATAATTTTTTTTTTTTGAAGTGGCTAGTCTTCCTACATCCTATACATGAGCTTGTAAATATTTTGTAAACAAACTGTATTATAATGTAAATAGCACTCAAATGGACGTAAATTGTGGTTCACACACATGCACATAGTTTGCAAGAATCTTCAGTCAATTAAAGGAGGCAGACTTACCGTAATCAGAAGGAAAAGAAGAACATCCTTCATGAAGTAAAATGAACAAATTAGTGTGAAAAATCAACATAAAACCAAAGGCGACTTCAGAATGTTTAAAGCGCTTTGTGAGGGAGCTTACGAGCTTATTCTTTAGGGTGGGGATTTTAGTTTTTGTATTTTGCAGATTTGAACAAAGTCAATGAAGTAGTTACCCTAAGAAATTGCATAAATCATAAACTACATGTAGTTGTTCAGGTATACTTATTGTTTTTTGTCTTGTTATGCCAGCTTCAAGAAATGAATACAAAGCATTCTCATGAAGATACATTTACAATGACATTAATGTTGATATAAAGTAAAAGGTTTTGTTCTTTGAATGTCTGTATGGTGATTCTATTCGTGACCTTAAAAAGAAAACAAAAGTGAAGTACAACAGAAATCTCTCTTTGTACTTTCTTGGTTGTATCCCTAGCTACCAGGTTGTAGAGAATCTAAGGAACGGGATGGCCCCCGACAAGGCGTGTCAGTCAGCCCTTCAGAGAATCATCAAATATCACCCAGACTTTAGTGGTGCTCTTATAGCCGCCACCATTGATGGAAAATATGGTAGGTTGTCTCCTAGAGTTGGTTTAATATGTCTATGAAAATGTTGACTCCCTAGCACAAGAAATTTTGCCTACATTGTAGTTTTGGAAAGCGTTTGCCTGTACTCGTTCGCCTGCTTACACACACTTGTGTGTAGAGTCTGTGGGGGTGGGAATAAGCATAGAGAGTCAATGCTAATGCGTATTGACCTCTAGCGCTGCACTATGTGCTAATAGGCAGCAATTGCACACATGAAGAGTCAATACACGCATAACACACAAATGCACACAATGATGTCGATGTGGCTGACTGCACAAGCAACTTTGATAATAGACTCACGATTTGAATTTTCAAAAAAAAAATTCTGACATTTGTTAGTTGAAAAGATTGTATTTTACTGCTATTTTGGTGTCATCAATTGTCACTAAAGTACCAATTTTTAGTGAACTCAGTTGAGGTTTGTACATTGGTGTTTGAAATGTTGAGAATCAATTGAGGCCGTCTATACCGTTGCTGCTATAACCCAAGAAATTTCGCCTGCATTGTGGTTTTGGAAACCACTCATTCGCCTGCTTACACGCACTTGTGTGTAGAGTCTGTGGGGGTGGGAATAAGGAGACCAATGCGTGTGACACATTGAACTGCTCACATGGCACTATACATTCATACAACATAGAAATAGCTTTAAAAATCAACCAAAATATCACTTACCAGTACAGTCAATTTGGAGAGAGTCTACTTGTGCTAGAACAAGAGGCTGTCTAATCTGACATTTCAGCATTGCCCTGTGGTTAGTATTGCCCAGCGAAACCTTGCACTCACCTTGTAGCCAAAACACATTCAAACAAGAATGCTTGCCCTGTCATACCATGCCTTGCCAAAGCTTGCTTGCTAATCCACCCAACCTAGCAATGTATTCAAAAGCACTCTACCGTATCAATAATAAATACCACGCATGCAAAGCTATAGCTGCTTGATGCCCAATCAACTGTGTAATTTATCCAGAATGTCCCTGTTATGAAAACACCCAGAAGTGAAATCTATGCACATCACTCTGAAAAGGGAGTTTGCGGAAAGTTAATATTCTTATCACTCTGTCGATCATCATTTGATTTTTAATTCTGTGAATCTTGTTTTTATAAAAAAAAAACAATCAAGGGTCAGTGGAAATTAGCCTTTTGTGCAAGCAAATAAGTAAGAAATTAAAGAAATTACCTGTAATACGGTATTGAAAACAAGGAAATGGGAAAAAGTTGTCATTGAGGATTTGAACGAAACAACTTTCCCATATTAAGAATTCATTGCATTCATTTATTTATATATTTATTCAATATCACATTTATTTGTGCATAAAACAAAGGGATATACGATGTATTAAAGTCCAGGTTACTTGTTTTTAAGGAAATGTACAGGACTGTATGACATGTAAAATGAATGAAAAACATATTAAACAAGATATTACATTGACAAATTATGTACATTATTTAGAAAGTTACTGCCAATTATTGCATACTTTTCTTGTAACTAATGTTGATGTTTCTTATCTTTTTGTTTGTAGGTGCAGCTTGTCATGGTTTTTCATCGTTTCATTATTCAGTGAGAAATCCGTCTATGTCTTCAGTACAAGTTCTTGAGGTTCCTTGCTCATCAGCCTCTAATCACCACTTGTAAGATACTAATCTCTGTTTTGCTTGACGATCATCATCAGCATCATCTGTAGCGGATTTTATAATCAATTCTAACATTTGCATTTCATCACAGTTTGTTTACAATTGTCAGCTGATTGTACTACACAACCATCAACTGCTTTTCATATATGCATAATCAACAGACCAGCATTCTGTTTGATATCATCTCTTTTGTTCACTGCTGGTCAGCCTATTCAACATTGTGACTCAATAGAATATTTAAGTTTATTTATTTTATTTATTTCTAATCTTTTGACAGGGTAGCCCATTCACCAACAAGTAGTGGTCTTCCATGGGGCCCTGAATAAACATGAACATATTTACATCGGTTATAACGTTTATACAAAACAGTTTAAATACAAATCAGGCAAGCTCATCCGTTGTTCGAATATCTTCACTACTGTACCCTAGTAGATGTTTTTGTGTCATGGCAACAACTTGCCAATCAAGAGACAGTCTGGAGGAAGGTCACGGCACAATTTAGTAGATTTTTTTCCTTGCGCATTCATCTTAAGCCTCGGTCACAAATGCCATTACGAACTGCTACGAACGCCGTACGAACGATTTTCAGACAATGGAAATTCAGGGAAGACAATGGAAAAACAGAGATTCGTACGAAATTATCTTTCGTACGAACCTGTGACCGTAGCATAAGTAGAAGGACTTGATCGAGTTTGGAAGCAAGATATTTCTGCTAGTTACATGCATCTTTATACTACAACATCTGCACTACATTAGGTTTATTCAGCTTCACTTATCATCAAGAGGATTTTGTCATACAGCTTTAATTCATTTGGATATCCTCACACATTGTAAACTTTTCATCGCTTGTGTTCGCCAAAAGGAGTTTTAATCTGGTGAGCTTATGTTATTACCTATCTTTATTGTTTGTAATTCATACCTGAAATCCCTCCAATACTAATCTCTGTTTTGAAAGGACAGTTTCTGTTTTGCTTGATGATCAATGTATGACGTCAGAAGCGATGGGTTTTTTGGTTGAATTTTTGGTCTGCCGAGTGGGGGCGTAGTAATTTAGGGAATGTCATCTTTCTGACATGCAATCGATAATTTAGTTTTCCAGACAAGTTTTCCACGGTACATGTGTGTGAACAAAGGAAATTCAAGCAGCCATAGTTTCAGGGTATCATAAATGTATTATTCATTTATTTTGATGCTAAGGAAATAGAACATAATCTTTAGGGGGCATTGATATTTCATTTGGGACAAGTGTACTATGTAATTTCAGTGAACATGTCATGCATTAATCATACGACTCATTTAATGCAAGATTGTTTGTAAACATGCAGTTTAAGATTGACATATTATTTATGATTGTTTAATTCTGATTAAATTTCAGGTTGAACCGCCTTTTGTTATTGGTATCACTACAAAGCTTGATTCGTCGCTCTTTTAATGACGTGCTGTCGGTCTGATTCGGTAGTAAAACGCTACACCACTTATAATAAATGTACAATCTGAAATATAGGTTCTTAACCCTTTTCAGTGCAGTAGCCAGGTTTACGTCCAAAATTAGAATATTTTATCTAATGTTTTGAACTAAAGCTTATTTTATATCTTGATGTTTTAAACAAGCTCATGAATTATGGCAATTGATACCATGAAACACCAAGTTTTTACAAATGATTACAGATCTGTGGCATGAAAAAATATCTTATTAGTGATACACATTTGTCAACTTGGTTGTCAGCAATAATCACCAAAATATAATGATACTTGTATATGTACCTAATGTATTTCTAAGAGTATGCAATAATTGAATATTTAAAGGAAGTATTATCGTATGTTGTTTGTTTATTGATTGTATTGCACCATGAGAATCATGACTTTGGATACACAAGATAAGTTCCCATAGTACGATCTTCAGAATGGGACAAAGATGAAAAGAAAATGTATTTTGATAACTGTTTAGTTTAGATAAATCACAGTTTTCTTAAAACATGAAGAAGCAGGAGAAATAAGAGAAGGATGTATATTTCATATTAAAAGAAGCACTTCAGAAGTGTGATAGTATGGTTGAGGAATGTATTTGAAACTGAAATAACTTCACCACACTGATGTCTCTTGGTGGACAGTATTATATAAGAGATGATGATGAAGTATATCCTAAAGAGGTTTTTTTTATGTCTGTAATAATACTCGGCCCTTGACTCATTGACAGCAAGATGAGTATTTACCGGTATGCTATTAGTAATTGTTAATCATGGATTGAAAACAGGTGGAAAGGCTGTCCTTAATTATTTAATTGGCTTTCATCCACGTTTCTTGTTTCGGAAATGAGATATTGCACAGGGTCTTTC
>JARBES010000115.1:13819057-13829859 GCA_030265145.1 Strongylocentrotus pallidus
GGGCTCACTGCAGTACCCCTCCCCCACCAGACCAGGGGACGACCTCACCCGAGTCTTTTCCCCTTCCCATGTGGTGAGGCTAGTGGAGGAGAGTCTGAGAGGTAGACTAGAGGCTATCAGAGAGCTTGAGAGGTCTGTGACAGACCTGAAGAGGGAACTAGAGGCTGTGAGGAAAGAGGCTGAGGAGAAGACTAGAGCACTGTCCGCTGAAAATAGAGAAAAGTGAGTTGAAATTAATTGCTTCCGGATCAGGGCCCGTTTCATAAAACTTGTTATCAATAATAACTACCGGTACTATATTTCTGTGACAAATCTGCTCTCAGCCAATCAAATGCCACTATTTCAGTAGCATATAACAGTTATTATAACTTGTTATTGATAACCAGTTTTATGAAACAGGGCCCAGATCCTGTATTATGCACCGTACCATTGCTATTTTAATATAGGGTTAGTTTCAAAGGCAGTCAAACTGAAAACTAGCAAGAATTTGATTAGTGTGTTCATATAATTGTTAAAATGTTGAGTGTTGAGGTTCTTATAAAATGTAAGATTATAATAATTTAATATATCACTTTTTGATTTAATCAGCAACCAAAAGTCTCTTATTTTTGTTTCCACTATGTTTGATATTGTTAAATATATAATATTATTAAATATAATTTTCTTCAATGATGTATTTGTTAAGATGTTGTCTGGTAATTTTCTCAGTATGCCTAATCAGTCTTGGAGAGAGGAAGGGATAACCTGCTGTTTTATATGAACATAAACCTTGCCAAAGATTGTAAGCATTGATAGGAACAATCTGCAAACTGCCACTGTAGAATCAGGTGCTCTTCGCTTGATTATTGCTTGACTTTGAAAAGAACAATGAGTGATTTTTTACAAGATTTATGTGATGTCCATTCATTGAATCTCCCTCATATTCAGGCTTCTCCATGCGACAGAGGATCATAGCAAGCAGCTGGAAACACTCACTGAAAGAGCCACCAACGCTCGACAGCAAGCGGCCGGGCTGCAGACACAGTTAGCGGAATTACAGTAAATGTCTTCAGTATTTAATATCTGGGCCCTGTTTCATAAATATTGTCATCAATATCAAATGCTGAATTTCTGTGACAAATCTGCTCTCGGCCAATCAAATGCCACTATTTCAGTAGCTTATAACAGTTATTGTAAATTGTTATTGATTACAAGTTTTGTGAAACAAGGCCCTGATTTCTGTATCACACTGAAACATATGGCCCTGTTTTTGTACACCTCAAGAAAGTTTGTAGATTCTTACAAATCATATCATCATAAGTTATGCATAAGTCATATTTCAACTACTGCGTATTGCTAGAAATTTACATTTTTGAACTTTGATGCAATTTTAATTATATAACAAATTAAATCAATAATGCATTAAAGGTAATACAAAGTTTCAGTATGGGGTCATGAATTTGGTTCAAATGAACATATTGGAAGCATATGCTATCCTACAATATTCAGTGATCGTGAAATTGTAAATAATAAACTCGTTATGATGTATAGCTCCCTCTCAAGGTCAAGATATTAATTAAGCTGTAAAAAAATGTTTCTTGACTAAAATCGACCAATTAGCTATTCCCGTTTAGAAATTATATATCGCAACTACATATTCTGATAATTTCATGATCGCAGCTATCATTGTACGCCCGTAGGCGCTATTTGAAATTTATCAAAAATTACTGGGAGCACCGGTAAATTTTTATATTCAATTTTTCTCGAAAGCAGAAGTGTTTTAGGGGCTAAATTTTCTAGTGCTTATAATACATCCACAGGGGCATCCAAATATATCAAAATTGTAAAGAATCACTATACGCCAAATTGTCAAAATTTCCCGAAACTTTGTATTACCTTTAATCACCATGAAAAATAGCTCCAAAGGATATGTGATTAATTACAAATTCATCGGGTGGCAACTGCCCTATCCCAGAGCCAATGTTCCTGTATCTTAATATGGCCTCTCTTATCACCTGACCTGTGGCTTTGCCTTGAAACGATGATGTTTGTTTCTTTGATCAAACAAATAACCAGTTAGGTAACCTGGAATGTGAAGATTATGAGCTGAATTATCTAATTTCTATAGGTTTAACACAGGGACCACAAATGAGTATATTTTCATCGCTACCGGTAATCGATGGTCTCTTGACAATCTTTTTTTTATTTCCCCAATGTTTAGAGAGCAGTCCAGCAAGCAGTTATCCCTCAAGACCATGGAGCTTGCTACTCTGGTTGGTCAGTATGAAGCATTGAAGAAAGAGGCTGAGAAGGAGAGACACCAATCTCATCAAAAGGTATTCAGTTATTCTTGCCATCCCATCCTGTTATACAATGAAAATAATTGCACGTTCTGGGGGGCGTCAGCAGTGACAAATTACAGTTTTAGTGATAAGTTACTGAAATCCTTGTTTCTGATTGGTTATCAGAGCAGAGCTAATGCTACGGTCACAAAGGTTCGTACGAACGATAATTTCCTACGAATCTCCCTGTTTTTCCATTGTCTTCCCGAATTTCCATTGTCTGAAAATCGTTCGTACGCCGTTCGTAGCAGTTCGTAATGGCATTTGTGACCAAGGCTTTAATTGAGAAACATCATGGTATGTGTGTGGAGAAATTTGATACAAAATAAAAAAGGATACAAAAAAAAATTTGCTTAGTGCCTTTATGCTTTACAGGAACCTAAATGTACTTCATGTTTAGATATTGAATCTTAGTTTCTGGGTATTCATTGGAAAATGCATATCATTCCAGTACAGATTTTTTTTTTTTTTTAAATTTCTTATTCATTCAATACAAATCAATATCTCTTTCTATTATTGTAATACAAAACTACAAATGAACAACATTTCAAAAAATATATGCAGGGATGCCAGTTTTCAGGCAATAGCCTGAATTCAGGCCCTGGCGAATTATTTTCAGACCATAGTTTAGGCTTTTTTGTGTACAAACTAGCTCATTCTAGATGATTTTCAAATGGCATCCCTGGTGTTAAACTAATTTTGTTTTCATGTTATAATGACAGATCGATGACCTCACAGCAGAATTGGATGCAGATAGAAATAACATGCAAGCAGCTAGGGAAGAGATATCAAAACAACAACTCCAACTTGCCGATGCTAACCTCACGCTACAGTCTAACAAGGTAACAAGACAACAGATTAGACAAGAGATGTGGGTGCTTTCAGAGCAATTTGCTATTAAAGTTGGATTTTCCTTTAAAGACTTTGGTTGCTTTGACTAATTCAATGTTTGTAGCTTCGTCTTTTTATTTTGTTAATTAAAAAAAAGAATATTCAGGTAGTATACTAATAGTTGTATTCTGTCTTTTTTCTAAATGTTATGCTTTAGTCATTCACCAAGAGGATTTGTTTTTCTATCTTGAATTTTCTAGACTGGAAAGTATTGCATGCTTTGTCCTGAAAAACAAAACAAAATGATGTGTGATATTCTGAGTAAATGAATGATATGAATCAAAAGTGACCGCATTTGACGTCATTTGATACGGATCTAGGAGTGAGTTGTCTGATAATTTTCTTCATATCTTGTATTAGGAAACCTATGCTTCCCTCACCACCCAGCTGAATGAAGAGAAGGAGAAGACCAGCGAGTTGAGGTCACAAGATGGTCAAAGGTTAACCAACATCCAGAGAGAGCTTGAAGCAAGGTCACTGGAGGTCAGACACATGCAGGAGATGTTAGAGGCTCAGAAACAAGAGGCCGAGGCAGTGCTGAGACAGAAGGTGGGTATGATGTGACGCAAAAATACACTTAATTTGACCGGTTTATAACAACAAAAAATGACTGGAGTTAAATATGCTAATTACGACCCTCGCAGTCGATATCACGCAACAAGCTTTTGACCAATCACAACTTTGTTTTCATTGTTATGTACCTGCTCATGTACACAATTTCTGCAATTTGATAAAGTATCAGATAAATGTGAAGTTATGGTGAAACAGAGTTTAAAGCTCATAGCCTGTCATATCTTTGTATGGTGTCTTAGAAATGTTTTTTCCATCCTTCTTTCATGGTGTTCACAGATATTTGACGTGCAATGCGAGGAGCAGAAGAAAGCAGTGGACAAGACCAGCCAACTCCTGGCTGACCTTGAATCCCATCGATCTGAGAACAGCAAACTCTCCCTGGAGCTGATGAAGAAGACTTCTGATTGGGAACAGGCCAACACGAGCAGGGATAGACTCTCCACTGTGCTGGAGGAGACATCTGCTAAGCTTGAGGAGCTACAGAGCACCCATGAGGACCTCACAAAACAACTGGTGGAGAAGTCTAAGATGATTGATATTCTCACGCAGGAGAGGGACCACTATCAGCAGATGTCTATGGAGAGAATCAAGGAGCTAGGCTCTGCTACCAGCCTCCAGAACAGATTACAGAGCCAGGTCACAGAGAGAGAGCACGAGTACCAGATGATGTATCAAGAGAAGGTGAATCTGACTCAAGTCATCGAGTCCAGTAACAGGACAAGTTCGGATGCGAGGCAAGAGAAGGATAATCTCATCAAACTCCTGGATGAGAAGACTAAGCAGTGCGAAGAGGTCAAAGGTATGAAGGATGACCTGAACAGGAAGTTGAAGGTCAGAGAGAAGAGAATTCAGTCTCTGGATCTGGAAGTGAAGACATTGTCGGAAGCTGTCAAAGAGAAACACGGCGAGGTGGAGAAGGTGATTGAGGGAAAGGCAGGACTGTTGGAGGGATTTAAGACTTTTCAACAGAAGGTTAGTCCATGTGTTATAATGTAAGATAATATTCCATTCATATTGTTAGTATGCAAATGCTTTTTTGAAAAAAGAACTCTTATCGTGACAAACGCTTATCACAAAGTACCAATATATTAGCAGTCATACTTGTATCGTTCTTGCTTTATTTTCATCTGGCCTGTCCAGTCTTTCTGCATGGATTTCAGGTACCATAAATAGCTCCTTTGCAGTAGTGTCATTTGTTTAATAAAGGATGATTATGCCCCACAGTTATTTCTGTATCATGGCATTTGTCATCACTGTGCATGGCCTGCCATGTTCCAAAAGCACAATCTAATCTTTGAAAAATTAAAAGTGATGAACATAACTTGATACCACCTGCAGAATAGTTTCAATATTAATGATACTATCTTGATTGACTCTCCAGGTCACTCATTTGACCAGTGAGAAAGACGTCCTGGAGACCCGTTACCTTGATCTTGAGGCATCCCAAGAGAAGACCAGAAGCAGACTGCAGCTGCGTATCCAAGGGCTGGAGCATGATCTCCGGCTGACCCTGGAAGCTCTCAGGGCCACCAAGTCTACTGATGCGAGGGGTAAGATTCTTTGTAGATCTTCAGAGGTCTTTAGAGTAACTATTTGATCAATCCGCAGATCTCCAGAGGTCTTTAGAGTAAGCATTTGAGCAATCCACAGCTCTGCATCCAGGGCCTGGAGCATGATCTCAGGTTGACCCTGGAGGCTCTCAGGGCCACCAAGTCTGCTGATGCGAGGGGTATTGCTTTATGGCGGACCTTGAGGGGTTGTGTCACAGATTCGAAATAGAGTAAATACTGCACACGGTTTTGCAGTGAATCAGTGAATTGATTAGTTGTTTAATCATCAGTAAAATACACACCAAATCACATATGAACACACTTGATTAAAATTTCTGCTATATTCTCCTTTTATCACATGAATTTCTTTGTATGGATATCATAAATACTTCATATTTTAAAGTAATTATTATGTATATTAGTTCAAAATGGCTTGTCCTGTTTAAGGTAATGACATATTGATAGCCCCTTTACTAAGCTGTGTTTTAAATAACTGTGGTAAAATGTATGCCTTCCTCTTGTTTTCTAGCTGTGGATATAGCAGACAGTGTGCAGCAAGAGTTACTGACCAAACGACACCAGGTAGACTTCTTACAGATCAGGATACATGGGCTAGAGGAGAGCCTCGGTGCAGCTATCAAGGTATGATTGGACTAGAGGTTAGGTTCAAGAGGTCAGAGATCAAAGGTCACAGAGTTGTATGATTGTAAACAAATCTCAGGAAATATCCTTCAGAACATTTCATAGGTTTTAGACAATCCTTATTCAGGTACCCAAGGATGAAATTATGACTTCATTGATTTTCTAGGTCCAGAAGGTCCCACAAAACCCCAGACAAAATATTGTTACTGCAATAGCCAGAGAACCACGGACCAAGATGCATCGCCTCTTATAAGGAGATAGCATGAGATTTTGAGATAATCAGAACACAGATCAATTACTGATCAAGACTAATTTTACAGCTAATATGTGGAAGCCTATTGAAAAGGCATGTGCAGTCTTTTAATCTATTTCATATTGTTGTGGATTCTGCATACATCTTTCCATCATAAGAACATTGGAAAGTTTTATACTAAAACTTCTTCCTTTTTTTTTGGAGAGGAATTTGTTGTGTCCATATCACTTGGATTTATTTTCTGTCATAGCTCTCAAAATGTTTTGAAGCCCACCTGCACTAGTTTGGCCAGGGGGATTATACCTCCATGTGTGGTCACTTGTAGGTGGTTATCACATCAAATAAGTTCTTCATTAACATAAGAAAAAGGGGACCATGGGGGATCAACGGGTACCGCTTAGGCATTGTTGGCTATATAGAGGGCGCAAGTAGCTACAAGTAGTGCAGTCTCGCTTTGATAACTCTGTGACTCTTTTGATAATTCCTGATGCAGGAGAAGTCTGTGCTGGAGACGGAGAAGGCTCTCCTGGAGGAGCAGGTCTTCAAGTTGAAGGAGCAGATGGAGCGATTCCAACGCAAGCTCAAGAGTCTGTCCGACAAAAGGACATCGCAGAAAGATATTGTAACCAAATTAGAAACTGCCCTAGAAAAGGTAGGACATGCTCTACTAGTAAATACAGTCATTGGGAATCATTTGGTATGATTTGTTTCGATTCAACAAGAATGTATGTACAGGGCATACATAGTGAGATTGTATCCATCGGATTTCACAAAGTACCTTCACAAAACACTTCTCAAATTTGAAAATAATAGTTGAAACCATGATCAAAAACTCTCGTTTGTGGTGCTAAATTTTACCTGTACTTCCACATAAGTATTGTGATATTATCTCTTGGAAAAGTATTACAGCAAAAAAGTCATCCGGTGAATTAACCTTCAAAACTTTAGCATGCTAGAAAGTGGTCCAGAGTCATGGAAGTTTCATGCTGTTTAATAAATGAATCATAACAGAGAACAAAATGGAATACTTGGAGCTTCCCTGCCTTGAAAACTGCCATCATTACCAACACCCCAAAGTTTAATTTAGCAATTCCTTCTGATTAAACAGTAATGTACCACATTTTAGTAAAGTAATTAGGTATACCTGTTTTTGTATGATTTGAATGTTCCAGGCTGCTTTGAAACACACCGATGCTCAGCGTCTGATTGAGGAGCAAGAACAAGCCATCGCTAAGATGACTCTCAGACATCAACTAGAACTCAAGGTATGTCTACTAGACCATACTTAGTCTATTCTAGGAAATCTTCTGACGACAGATATATGACAGAGAAAAGTCAAATAGATTTAGATGAGATTGGACCATATTTTGAAACAAAACACTATTAATGCTTGTTAAGACAAAGATAATTGAATGGGTTTTGTAAGTTTGTTTAAAATTCATTTGTCGTATCTTTTTAATGTTTTTTTTTTTCTTTCTTCTTGTACAATTAGATTGGATTTTGTAGTTTTTGCTGGGAACAGTCACTGTAAGAGATATGTCAATATTCATTTATCTAAACTTTACAGGGAACATGAAATTGTGTGTCTAGTGATAAAGACTTCAATGCAGATGCTCATGATCATTTGTAGTAGGGATTTCGTGTGGAAGTTACCCCAAAAGAAAGATTCTAATCTAATTACATGTGAATTTTGGACAAAACATGGTCCCAGAAGCAAATCTGTCCAGTGTAGAATTAGGGCAGTTATCAGTATCCTTAAACATACATGCAGACACTATTCCTAATTGTATTGTCAAAGCAAAGTGCCATCCATGATTTCTGCCTACTGAGAGCCTGATGATCAATGATTGTTTTACCCGACTGCGAAGATAGAATGTATATGCTTGTAACTAAACAACCAGGGGACCAACCGCTTTAAGTTCTCTCTGAGGGACTTGGTAATGAGGATTAATGCCTTATCAAAGGGCACTAGTGCATTGAATCGGTTTCGAACCCAGGACCTCCCGGTTACAAGACCAGTGCCCTACCACTGAGCCATCGCACCTCCTGGAAGACAAACAAAATTCATGTTATATGTAAATGGTATGGGTTGACTCTCTCGTAGCTCTACACAGATGATTTCTCTTCTGGAATGTAACCCAAGACTATTCTCCATACTCTTCTTGATCGTGATTATAGGCACTCCAAAGAACCCTTGCCACCAGCAGAGCCTCATCCTCCAGGACCACGCCCAACCAATCCTCCATGTCAACCCAGCAGCGGATGACCACGGTGGAGAAGGTCCAGACATCGGAGTCCGCCACCACCCTCACCAAGATCCAGCAATCCTTGGGCAAGGCCTCGACCGGAGTGGTAGCCAGTCACTTCTTGCAGTCGGCCAGTGTGCAGGCCATGGAGGGACTGGTGGGGAGAAACTACATCAGTCCTATCCCGGTGGTTGTCATGAATACGTCTGGGATACAGGGAGATCACCAACCAGACAGACATGTGAGTACAAAGACACTCTCGAATGAATAAATCACAACTACTTTCTCGTCTTGTTCACATAGTGCTCTATCTTCACTGAACCAGGCAAAAATTGATCTTTTTTTTTTTTTTTTTAATAATTGATCTTATAGCTAGATAAGTAAGGGATTCTTGTCTGCTGTTCAATTTTCAACACATTTTTTTATATTCACTTTCTTCACACCACCTCACAAAATTCCAACACGCGATTAAACTTACCGGTATTTAACAAAAATGGAAATGTGCGCATATAATTTTTTTGTTTACCCTTGTAATAATTCATTTTCACGTGATCAGTGTTATTCACGAGTCATTTGGTTTCCACTTTACTGCGAGGGCATTTTGTTAGTTGGAATCAGCCCTAAATGAGTTCACCCACTTAAGGATTACTCAGTGTTTGTTCCATGTTTATTATTATCATTATTAGTATTATTATATTTGGCAAATCAGGTCATATAAATCGACAATATAACAAAACATGAATCAACACAATCAATAGATAACCTATATAGATATTGCAATAGCAGGTGCATCCGGTCAAGCTGCCCAGGTATGAAACAAGTTAACCTAATAACTATGATCCGCACTCTGCAGGCCTTCCTCCTTGCTGCCTTGAGATTGATTTTGCATAATTCATTTTAAATCTTGAGAAATGCTTATGATTGATTTTTCCCCCATTCATTCTCCAGGAGACATCGGGAGCAGTGGAGGAAGCCCACAATGTCTCCTCGGAGCTGAAGGATCTTCTGGAGGAGGTCAAGAGTGTGTTCTCTGCCAACATGGCTGCCTTGAAAGATACTCAATCTGGGCACAAGGAAGCTAGCATTCACACAGGAATAGACAGGTAGGTTGACTGTTATGAACCAAAAGGTAAGAGGGTTTCACTAGAGAGCTGTCGCTTTCTTATGCTTCAATCTCTTCAATGAGCTTCAATGTCATAGATTTTGTAAGTGATCGCTAGGAGACACGGTGGCCCCGTGGTAGAGTAGTAGTCTTTTAACCGGGCAGTCCAGGGTTCGAAAACAAGTCAATATGATGGTTCGTTCGTTCGTGTCTCATTAGATCAAGATTAATGTATCTTGATCTTCGTGATGTGATGGTGCCCTTTGGTAAGGCATTAATCCTCATTACCAAGTCCCTCGGCGACGACTTAAAGCTGTCGGTCCCCTGGTCGCTTAATTTGGAGCATACACATGCTTTCTTAGCAGTCGGGTAAAACAAACAAACAAACAGAATTACAGAGTTAAGACGATATTTGATGACATTTGTAGTACCAAGAAAAGCATTAGGTTAGTACTTCATAGGTAGCAAATATGAATACAAAAGAGAAATTCCTGTCCATGAATAGTAGGTTTTATGCTAATCCTATGGTAAACCATTTTAAAGTGAAAATCTTTTGCCTATAGCTGCGTAAAAAAACAGGGACAACATTCCACTTTCTGTTAGAGATATGATTTCTCCTACCAATACTTTTTTTTGTTTTGTTCCCAGTTTACCGCACATGATGATAATTTTATTTTTGGTGCCCTGAAATATCCACTATTGTTATTAAAAATGTTGGAAAGGTTGTGATGATGTCTTGTGTATCATGGCAGTGTTCAAGATTTCAAGTGCCTACTGAATATATGCATGTTCCTATTTCCTTCTTTTCCTCCAATTTAGAATTGGTCTGAAAGAAAAATCGACCTTCAACTCAGTGAATGGGCATGGTGTTTATCAGCTCGAGGAACCAGCGAGAGATTCCCACTCAGTCCCTCCATCAAACTCAGAAGGTGAGTTAAGGTATCTTTACCTTATGTTGGTGCTTCAATGGCAATTTCCATATTAGGAGTCTGTGAAAGCAGGCTAAAATTAGAGTTGGAGTGAGGAAAAAAAACTGGCAGTATTGAAGATTTTTTGAAAACATTTTTTCATGCCAGATAGGAGCTTCAAATATATTTAATTTGTGCCTGTCCAAATTCTCTAATCACAGTCTGTTGTTAGATGTAAGGCAGAGCTGCCAACCTTGTGCGACCAAAAAAAGGAATCATGATGGCAAAAAAAAGGAATTTCAAGCAAAAAAAAGGA
>JARBES010000115.1:14326044-14339302 GCA_030265145.1 Strongylocentrotus pallidus
TTCGATTTTGAACAACGTTGTTTACGTTTTTAAACAACATTATTTTAAACAGTGATATTTTAAACACCGTTCTAACTGTGTATTTCATTTTTCTCATACAAAGTGTTTTGTTTGTTGTTAAATCATAAATAAATAATGAAAAGGTAACATCGTTGTTAGCATATAGACTGTATACTTGTAATTAAGGCAACCGTTGTATAGTTATCATGCGTCACGCACTATGTCACTGTATTTATATAGGCACGTGAAAGTGCCTTATACCCTTAATGTCATGGTCACATACGACAAAAGTATATCCTTTGAACAATACAAAGAGGTAAAAGTTCTTGTCTATTTGAGGAAATGAGATATTACGTTTATTGCATGCTGACAGAACTCTTGAGTTTTTGACAATTCGTGAAGAGCACGGTCGACCTTTTTTCTGCATATATTTAATCTAGAAATGTGCACATGGATGACCATAGCCTCAGGAGACTCAATAATCATGCAGAAAGTTATTTCTGTCACACTTGTCAGCCGTGGGCAAGATTGATAATTCCCAATGGCATATTTCTTTTGAGCAGATATCGTTATCAATGTACTGACGTTTTATTCATATCTCTTACCGGAAGTTCTTCTTTAATACCCCCCCCCCCCCCAATGAAAAAAAGAAGAAAAAAAACTTAAAATTAAAATTAAAATGGAAAATAAGACAAAAAATGCCACGAGCCTGCAATATCAACCACAGCCAAATTCCGAGATGACATGGACGAACTTTTAACATAAACTAAAGACTATGGTCATATCATTTCAATTGCGCGTGTTCCCAAAGAGCTGCAACTTGTACAAGTTCAGTGAAATCTACAAATGACTGAATTTACCTCGAATTTATTGTTTCCCATTACCAGTTTCTTTATATAATGGTAAATCATCTTGATCATGCCTTTTCCTTTTACGTCTTAGTCTATTCTAGTTGTTATCTTTCTGAATATTTTCAGCGCATTGGGACAGTCCCCGGTGCACCCATTCGCCGATCGTTCGTATGCTCCTCAAGTCAAGTGGGGCTGGACAACGGTTAGAAAAGCCACGATGAAGTCCCTCATGAATACGTTCAAACCTCTTCATAGACGTTGGACCTGTTTGCTGGCACCGCGGAGAGGGTATCAATGGAATACGCTTTAGGTCGAATGGTCAATTGTGTGATAGGTGTAGGTAATCTTCTTAAATCTAGCGATGGACGTGTAATCAGACGAAGAGATTTGTAAAATGCACCGTTGCAAATTTAATGCTTCGTATTACTACTACAGGTTTGCTATTTTCAAAGTCTTTCCCCTTGTCAGACAGATAAAACGTACGACGTTGTCAATCTTGAAAAATGCGTTGAAGGTTCAACCAGAATAAATTTAAATTAGACTTACAAATTGCTCGAACTCAAGGTTCCCTGAGGGGTCATGAAGCGCCTCGCAATGCGATTGGATTTTCTTTTATAGAAATCTACGGTTCCAAAACATTTGCTTTGGGATAATTAATGCACCTGTTTCTTGCAGGCATTCCTGGTAAAGAACGGAATGAATGTATGAGCCATGTTTTATATTGACTACATCGGAAACGCGATGAAAAGAAGTTCCTTATGGGCAGAGCAATGTATGGTGAATACAAATAAAAACACGACTATAAAATTATAAAAATATAAAAACATTAATGCGCTTTTAGGCGTAAGAATATATTTTTAACAGTTTGACGGAAATTGAAATATATAATTTCAATCAATATTTAATCAGAAGGCGTACAATGACTACGCATGAGGCCCATACAAAACGTTTTTTAACAAATCTGCCCACGGCTAATATATCTATATTTTTGAAATAGCAAGACCAAATGGAAGAATAATCATATCAAAATAAAATTGATCGATATGAGCAGGTGCATGCAACCTTTCCTCTACAAAAGAAATAATCCATTTCAGATTGCAAAAAGTTGATGAGAACTTTGGTTGTAAAGGCTGCATATGTTATTGTTTAATTACCAGGAGTAAAGAGAAAATGCGTATGATTTCTTGGATTTTTTTTCTTTTCCAATACCCTTTATTCAACCCCGTTTTTACATGTACGTATAGGATTCATGGAAAAGGCTCAGTATGTGTATCACATCCCGCTCAAACATTTTAAACTCATATTATCTTATCACAAAAATCATATTGATAATCACAGAGAGTATGATACGTAAAAGACACGACTATTGGACAAAGTAACGAGAATATAACAGTTCACAATAATGATTACAGTACATTCCAGACCGCATTGAATTAATACCCACTTCACATAAACATATCTTTCACGGATCCTTACGATTTGGCCACTTTTACGACAGACTTTTACGAGTTATTAACGGTTTATTACGAGTTATTACGATGTATTTACGGCAAAATTCCACGAGTTGTTACGAGTTGCTACGGATAATTACGAGCAACTTACCGGCATTTTACGACCTGTTTACTTGTTGTTACGAATAGCTACGAAATAGTTTCGAGTATTTACGAGTCCTTAGGATTTCGTAGCTTTTATACTTTTCCCCAAATCGTAAACAATACGTAAGAATACGTAAACGATACGCAAGAATACGTAAACTATACGTATCTATTCGTAAAATACTCGTAACCACACGTTAAGTGCTCGTAATGGCTCATACAAATCCCTAAGGCCATGGTAACACGACCCCGAACAAAATCGTATACAACACGTAAGCATTCGTAATAATCTGTAAACAATCCGTTAACAATCCTCAAACAAATCGTAAACTACCCGTAAAAAAAAAAATGTTACAAGTCATTTACGGATTTTTGCGAGCGGTTTACGGATGCTTACGTGTTGTTACGAGCTATTTACGAGTTATTTACGGAAAAATAAATCCGTGGACAATCGTAAGAAGTTTCCTGACATGTTTAAAAAAATTGCCTCTCCTTTTACGGATACTTACGAGTTTTTGCGAGTTGTTGCGATTGACTACGAGTTGGCGATCTATAAGGACTCGTAAGGAAAATCCGTGTATGTGAAGGGGGTATAAGGCTTCCATCCTGACCCATGATCGAAAGGGGGGGGGGGGGGTATATTTTTAAAAGAACCGAGCGTCCGCCGAAATCTATGTGTTTGCAGAATCTAGAATTTTCGTGAATTTCTTGATGACGTAAGATTTTGAATGAAAGATAGCGTCTGGTCGATCTTGCAATAATTCCAAACATCTCCTTGGTCATTCATTACTATGTTGTTTATCTGAAACTGCTTCTTTAATTTTTTTAGAGTAAAGGAAACTCTTTTGGGATGTGGAAGAGCCATCGATCTTTGCCGCACGGTCTTTAAAACTGCAATCATACATTGTATCTAGGTACGCCTGCCATCGCTAGAATGAAATTTAGACGGCCTGTCTCAGGTGGTTTACAATTTCGAGCAGTATCAGCAATTTACTTCTTCTCGCCTTGCCCGATAATGAGAATGGAAAAACGACACCCCTTATCCAGCAAAGCAGAGACACGTCGAAATTCTTATCAACACACATGATCTAGAAATTGCTATATGTATTCATGATAGCTTTTCCCGCCAATTGTGCTCAGTGTTAACCATTATCACTTGATAATTAACGTGATATAGCGCATGCACACTATTTCTCACAAACAATACGGTCAACTTTCTTTCGTTGATGTAGCTACATTTCATTGGAACAATTTTCCTCTTCAAATTCGCAATGCTATTTCTTTACATTTAAAACGATGCTAAAAACACATTTCTTTAATTCTTGTTCCTGAATAGCCCTCTGATCTTTTTTCCTTTTATATTTTGTAGATTAATGTAGGATACTATTAATGTATGAGCTATTCGTATAACGGTTGTAAGTGATTTGTAATTATGTACATGTATTATTTTCAATTGCGAAGTTTTAATGTTAATTGATTTTATAATGGCAAATTCTGTTTGCTTTACTTATCAACTATTTCCCTTCTAAACCACTTAAAGGCATTATGCAATTTGCGGTATACTGAGAAATGTCTTATTATTGTTATTATGCATGGATTCCTAAATAGTGGCCGAATTGGCATATCTGACCAGACATAATTTAGATGGGGGGGGGGACGCAACCGTTTGTTTATTTTTAGGCGAAATTGGATACGTAAACAGCCCCTTTTGAGAGTTAGCATGAACACAAAGGGATAGAGAGAGAGATATATATATATATATAAAGAGAGAGAGAGAGAGAGAGATAGAAAGAGAGATAGGGGAGTTATCATATATATCTTATGCGATACATTACTTCCAAGTCTGTCGCCTAGGTTGAGTGTCTTAAAAGTAAAAACTATACTTTTTTTGCCACGTTCGTGAAGAAAAGGCAAATGTCAGAGCGCCGGAAGCCTTTACTGCACCACTTCGAATCTAAACGCAAATCCGATAGAACAGTATTCTGTATATTTCTTGCATATAAATACTTAATGTCATCAAATATCCAGGTATCTACGTCATACATCTTAAAGGCAGATTTTTTTTTTTAATAATCCTATGATAATATTTGAATATTGCAATTGCATTGCCCGTGTATATAGTTATATATAGATATATATATATATATATATATATACCCTCTATAATTCCTTAACATTTATCAGCTTCAACCTGTTAATGGAAATCTCAATTCCCTTCTAATATACATGTAATCCTTTGCGGATTTCTTATTAGCAGGATTACTGTCGTTTTGCCAGGGGACTTGAAGTAATTTGTAGAACCGTGTTTTTAATCCCAAACCTCTCCAGTGAACTTTCACATTATTCAAGAGAAAACATTTTCGAAATTATCCGTCGTTTTCGGCCACCAAACACCTTTCAACTTTTTTCTACGCCTGAATTATGTAATAAAGTAAAATAGATTAATGTGTGAAATATTAGACTTGTAAATTCTTTCGAATTGAGATATAGAATGTCCTAAAACATGGCTGGTGTCGATATTCTGGAATATTTTTAGCCTTCCAGTTACAAAAAAGGCCAACGTCGGCTGCGAATCGTGTGATCGGATTTACCATAATTTAATCCACATGAAATGAGCAGTTGAAGGTTCATTTCTATTCTTCCCAGCATATTCCAAGTTCTCTAGAAAAAAAATTAAAGAATATATGATTTTTTAAATAACCATGAAATATTGAATTCAAATCGATATGGTTTCAGAAAATTTATATTCTAGTGACTTAGCTTTTGTTAAAATGCAAGATCAAATATTAATGCAAGGGTCAATAAAAAACACGTAATGGGAATTTTTATGGATTAATCAGAAGCGTTTGATACGCTAAATCCCAATGTTTTGCTTAAAAAGCTAACAAATTATGAAATTCAAGGAGTTGCTCTCTCGTGGTGTATAGATGATTTATCAATCCAGCAACCGCAAGGATCAATATTTGTTCCCCTTCTTTACTTATTGTAGATTAATGATATAACAATTCATCACCCCTTTCATCGTGCCTTATACCATTTACTGACGGCCCCAAACATTTGTTATTTTTGTAATGATATTTTGGATGCCCTTATTCACACTTAATTTTGAACTACCGAAAGTTTCATATGGGTTTACAAGTAATAAACTATCTCTTAATATTTATAAAACGAGCTTCATATATTGTAACATACAAATACATAAATACCCCAAATTTTCCTTATGATATATCCTTGTATGTTGAAAAATACAAAACTTTTAGCTAGTATCCTGATGGTGAAAACCTTAGCCAGAATGAACACATACGTCTAAGAATTCTAAGAATATTGATATACTTTGTAAGACAAATTTATATCTTCCTAAAAAGACCCTTTAGTGCTATTTAATTTGCCGATCGTGCCATGCATTTCATATTTTAACTTGGTGTGGGCGTCAAATGCAAATGCAAAAATTAACCCTATTAATTTATTGCAAAAGAAAGCTCATTGCATTTGTGCTGGCTCCCTTCATTTAGCCCATACGAAGCCAATCTGTTATGAATTCAAAACATCGATCTAAAAAAAATATATATAAACGCACACCAGACTTTGATCTTTTAATGCTTAAATGCATGAATAACATTCTTCCTGATTCACTTAAGAATTCCTTTGTATTCAATAGCACTATTCGTTCTTACCCTACTCAGAATTCATTAAACTTTCATTTGATAAATCCCAAATTATTGATCCTGCATAAATCAATGAGACATCATGGTCTAGATCTAAGGAATGTACTTATAGACGCAATAAACTCATGCAGAACCCTAAATTCATTTCCATTCATTACGAAGAAAGCATTTCTGTCACAGTAGTTTTCCGAATGCTGAATTATTATTTGATTATATTTCCAGATTTCTATAAACATTCATCACTATATCATATAACTCCCATATCATTATCCTCATTATAGGCTAATCAACATCATCACCATCATATTCATCACCACCACCAGTTTTTAAAATCATTTTGTTATCATCCGTCCCCCTTCCTCCTCCCAACCCGGGTAATCATGCACTCAAGCAATCGCTTACTGTGAAAGCCCTTCTTTTGCAGATTCCGTTATGAATAATAATTGGTAGTGTGTTTCCAGTTACACCTTTTTTTTATGTCAACATTGCATTCGCTGAAATGTACGTCGATTTGTATGTTGCAGAAGAAAATTAATTCAATTCAACTCAATTAAATATCCTATTCGTCGTCCATTGGGTCGTTTCTTCAAATGGAATGTTTTTAAATCACTTTAATTTTCGGGATTACTTCATGTTCATTTGTAGTTCCATTGAGAATTGTTTTCTTAAAAATCCAGTAGCAACAGGTAGTGACGTGTGCTCTATTGCCCACTTGCTTAATGTAAACCGATACCTTACTCATTTCTATGATTCTTAAGGAATGGAATCTTCTCAAATCACTTCAATTTTCGAGACTACTTCATATTTATATGTAGTTCTATCGGGAATTGTTTTCTTGAAAATCCAGTAGCATCAGGTAGAGATGTGTGCCGCGCTGCGGTATTGCCCATTAATGTAAACCGATACCTTACTCATTTTATGATTCCTAAGATAATATAAAGAAGGCATTACAATATTTGTATCATGCACCACACAGGAACTGCATCCTTTCTAGTGTATATCATCAACGCTCATATTATCATTATTATTATTACTTATATCATTATTTTTAAAATATTTCTTTTTGTTATTTTTATTATCCTAATTAATATATTTATTATTAGTATTATCATCATCATCATTGTTGTACAAAATGATGTAAATATCATTTTTAAATTATTGAATACTTATATTTAATGTTTTCTTATCCTTTCAGAGTTTTGAAGTATTATCAACAACATTACCAATGATGAGGAAGAGGAAAAGAGGCACAGGACTTTGAAAATAATTATCACGTTCAGTCTCGTTAAGGATATGTTGTTTTGGATGAACATGAAATGATTGAATTTATATCCCCCTATTTTCTATTCAATTAAAGCACGGAAAACCTGTTTGAGCCACGGGCTTTTCATCAACACCCTTTTAACTACTTGTAATACCACCGTCATCATGAGGAGGAAAAGAGGTACGTTTCCTATTTAACTATTACGCACTTTTAACGGCGCGCTTTATATTTCTGCAGTCGTGAAAGACAGGGATACGTGATACGCGAACATGATACAATAGAACGCTCTGCCAATACATTATATGACGTCACTCGCAAACGTCAGGGGATAGTGAATGCAGAACCAACATAAAGTCTAAATTGAGACGTGCCGTTTACGCCACTTAAAAGAAATACATGATACCATGATCAATAACGAGTTCAAAAGGCCGGTTGTTTATGTTACTTTTTATCTGTTTCCATTTTCGTAACCTATTATAGTTACAAATCTAAGTGTGATACACTATTTTCAAATGTATCGACATTGTTCTCCGTGATATTCCCTAAAATATTGATCATGGAAACCCTCTGTAAAGTTGATAATACAAATAAGCGCCATTAAACCGATTAGCGCCATTAATAAACAAAAATATGACTGTTAATCTGCAAATCTTGTGGACTATGTCTGTTTTAATGTTTATAAGTTGAAACGAAAACAAAATTACAGAAAGTACGTATAACTATTGCGCCCTGGGCACACATCACGTCATGCATCTGCGCTTGCTGATTTTTTTATTGCATAAATTGAAAGCCCCTTTTCTGCAAATTTTTCTAATATTGAATTCTTTGTAGTATCTATTAAGTTTTGTATAAATGTAAACATTTTCATAATTATCATCATATTGTTTACCCGTTCAAAAATATGTTATATCTTGTGTATGTTGTATCGTTGAAAGATAATTAGATCTGTACGTTGCATAAGAAAATAAATTCAATTCAATTCAATTTACTTTTGGCGCTCGAGTAGAAAAATCCAGCCAGCAGGTGAAAAATCTTGCCATAATATCAACTACAGTCATGGGCCTCTTCAAGATGTATGAGACTGATTTTTTTTTCGTCGTTTTTTCTTGAGGGCAAGAAACATAAACCACACAAAAAAGAAAGAAAAAGGAACAAGAACACAAACAATCCATTGATGCTCGAAAATTGAATTCGTTTGCAAGGATCACTTTAGAACACTATTGAGGATTAAGCCTGCCCATTTACTGAGTGTATGTTATCTTTTCCCATATAAACAAAATCTAAATCATGCAAAATTGCCCCACGTTAACCGCGTTTTCCCAGTTCGGCTAACCAAAGGCGCATTCCACACCACTCATCATGTTCATGAATATTACTCACTTTTGAGAAAGGCGACCCATTCCTCTAGCTATCAATCTGGAGCAAATACCCATGGGATACTGTTTCCCTGCAACCCAGAATAAACAAATCCATCGATATCATGAAAGTCGCATTCAGGCCATGCGCAGCTTCAGGCGTATTGTCTCCGAATGGGGTGCTTTTAAGGGATCAGTAGAACATTTTGAATGCTTAAACAGTACCTTGTTGGTTCAACCTCAAAGTGAAAATAAAATCATGATGTAACAGAGTAATGTAAAATAAAATAGTTAGTCTGTTTATACATGGTTTTCGGAGGGGGCGGTAGGCGAGTGAAGGGGGGTCACGTCGATTTCCAGAAAAAACATTAGTTGTTGTTTCTTAATCTTGCAAGCGACCGTAGGGAGCGAGCAACAATTTTGGCAAATAGTCCTGGTGAAAAAAAATCAATCTACAAACAGTCCGCCCTACTTCGCGAATGTGAGGAGAAGGAGGCTACCCAACTATGAAGTGGCGGACATTGGTAATATAACCCCCTTTAGCCCCTTAGTCATGTGAGTCTGTACGATTGTGCTCTAAGCTTTTTCGTTTTACCAGGGGTCTGGTGGTAATTTGTACAACTTTTGTTTACCTAGTTTCAATTGTTGCATACTTCGCCCCAGATAACTCGGGTTTCGGTCACTCCGTAAATGCTTGCAATACCCAAATCAAATCATATCCTAATGGTTTACGTCATGTTGCGCTTTGCCGAGTATCACGACTCGTGCTACAGACACGCTGAAGGCAATTGTCCACTGATGGGTGTCTACATAGAGGGATGTTTATTGTTCTGAAAGTAATAACAAATCACCAATAATTCATTAGTTACGGTATTCAATACATCTTATTTCGATTATTTTTCCAGGATTTACAGACCTGCAGCTGAAATTTTCTTCCGAGGAAGGTGAACAAAATAATGGGTATGTTGTTCTCTGCATGGAAAATGATGCAGACTTGCAATACAAATGTTGGCCTTTTCTTTGCAGTGGGAATCATTTGATTGAAAGGGCACTGTGTCGTTACAACTATTTGTGCATCAGTCAATTGTGAACTCTGCAGGATTCTTGTCAGTTACTGACCTACTTCGTGGGGGCACCGTGGTGTTTTGGTGAAGACACTTTCTGGGTTTGATCCTTGCTCTGTGCTTACACTTCAGAACAATGCGTTTTACCCACGTTCATGTCCCTCTTACCCAAGGTGAATTAAAAGGGTACCTAGCCATGATGGAGGTAGTGATCATTGCACTACTCGCATAAAGAACAGTATGGGTGATGATAAGACCTTCTCTGGGTAAACGGAATCATTTCATTTAGTTTTTGACCCTGTGAAAGAACGATCGCCTGCGCCAGTAATGCAGCACTATTTTTCACTCTGGAGTATGAATTCTCTTTTTGTACGCTGTCACCTCGCAGCACACGACAGAGACATCAACAGTGACTGACACAGTCCTGCGTCAGATCTGGGGCCCGTTTCATAAGACTTGTTATCTATAGTAACTACTAAATGTATATGACAAATTTGCTCTCAGCCAATCACATGCCATGATTTCAGTAGCTTATAACAGTAGTGTGTAACTTGTTATTGATTACAAGTTTCGTGAAACAGGGCCCATATACGCCTCGTGCGCACAGGACGTTAGGTCACGTGGTACGAATTCTGCCCAATCAGAGGAATCTGTTTTCACAACAGGCGTGAAGCTGTTGTGTACCCGCTATACATATTTCCCTTCCCCCAAAACACGAAGTCTATTTTACCAATACTTAAAAGACATGAACTGAGTGGAAATAAAATATTCACGACCAATCAATTCCCGGAAGTTTTGATAGGTAAGGTATTGAAGGCAAGTTTCATAGAAATCTTTCCGGCGCAGGTGCATGTGAGGAGAAAACAGATTATAAAAAAAGTTTCTCATTCAAAATCTCAATAATGGAAATCTGTCCTGAATATATTGTGCATGCATTGAACATTACCGTGGATCTGGAAAAACGTATTACACATCTCGACTATAGCACGTACATACAATTTTTTTGTTGTAAAAGTAGAAATTGCTTTCGAATTATGTGAGTGTTTGTTTTATTAAAGTCACCTTTTAAAGCAGAAAAAAACCTAAATTCTTAGGTGTAATAACTTGGAATAGCCCTATTATTAACAACATTTGCATATAAGTCTTGAGAGGCATAGGCATTTTATATAACTTTAGAATATTATCTATCACAAAAGTCACTATTTATGCTTTACAATTATTTCATTTTGTCATACATATCTTATTGTAAAATAGTGTGGGGGTAATTGTAAAAGATGAAAATCATCTTAATTCGTCTCCAAAAGAAAGCACTCCGTCTTTGTACACATTCACATTATTTAGCCCATAGTGATCCAATATTTTATGAACTTAAAAACATTACAAATCGCTGATATTCACAGTTTTCAAACTGCAATCTTTTTGTATAATTTTTGGATAAATACTATACTATTGGCGTTTCGTAATATTTTTGTTTACAATAGTGATAACCGTTCTTATCCTACACGACACTCATCCGACTTCTACTTAACAAACCCAAACATTATTATGGCCTATAAATCGATAATACACCATGGTCCAGATATTTGGAATGCTTTACCTGGCAATAGTAAACACTCTTCATCTCTTTATTCGTTCAAAGCCTCGATGACATATCCAAATATTCACAAACATTAAAAGGGTCTTAATGATTTTATTTGTTAGTTTATATAAATTAATTTTAGATGACCAGTTCATGAACAATACGAATCAAACACTTACTTCACCTGCACACACCCACTTGCAATTTTTTTCTTCTTTTGTCCCCACTCTTTATTTAGATATTTTTAAAACTAAATATTATACGTTTACTCTATTTCCCTACATACTCCTATGGCAGCTTATGTACCCCCCCCCCCTTTTTTTCCCGGCTGATATCGACTCAAGCATTCATGCTTATGATAGTTGACCTCTGCATTTATCTTGATTCTTGACTTACCTCCATATTTCAGTTGTCACTCTTTATGAAAATCAATTATATTATATACCATTGTTGTTATTTGAATGTTTTGTATTTGATTTATCAATGTAGAAACACCTGCTTTAAAAAAAAGGTATAAGGGGAAAATGATGTCTATAAAACAAACATTGATTTCTGTATTTCTTCGAAAATGGATTCTATAGACGGTTTTAGAACAAGTATTGACATCGTCTTTTTTGGGCATGGGCTTTCTGGAGTGACAGACAAATAAATGAATTCTGAAAACAAAATAAAATCGATTTTTGACTTAAATTAACGTTTGATTTTTTCTTCAGTTAGCACCTGACATATGAGAAACGCCATCTGTTAAATATAGAATGGATAACACAACAATACATACCAATAGAAATGTAAGTACAAAAAGTCGTGGTTATTGAAAAGCATTGTCGTTGAAATGGGAAATCATCTGGAACAACAGGATACGAAGAGCTTGTTTGATACATGTACATGGACATCAGCCCCAGGTGAATTGGTGAGAAAGAGAATCCATAGCAACACTCGAGCCCCTCTCAACGTTTGATTGACACAACATTTAAATATTGTCTATAAATGTTTACATTTCCAAAAAGGAAGATGGTTAACCACAACACCCGAAAGGTTTATTACGATGTAATTGTAACTGGCTGTCTATTTGTAGGTTTACCTCCTCTCTAGTTGTCTCTCACATTATTCTCTATCTATCTTTATCCTTGTGTACTCTATATCAATCATTGTCTATCTTCTCGTCTCTCTTAAGCCTTCCGTGCCCTCTCTTACTCAAAATCTTTCTCTCAAGAAATAGACATTGTGGCAGATTATCCTTTTGCTTAACTAGGTATCCAATATAGTATACTACTTCTACTTCTACTACTACTACTTAAATATATTATTAATCATTCATCATAACTTTCCTTTTTGAGGGTAATAATCAGAGCCTCACCATCAATCAAATTGAAATGAGAAATTAATTAAAGCAAAGGGTAATGTAGCTTATTTTGGTCTCAATTAACCGATAAACTACTCCTCTAACCTAATTGTTTTCATTAAAGGAATTACTCCGCATGAGCTGGGCACGGGCTTGGCATTCGCTCAAATCCTCGCTCCCTGGTTCCTGATTATTTTCCATCTAGGGTGCTTCCTAACATGATGGCAGGGTAAAACCGCTAACATTACTTTGAACATTTTTTTGTTGTTGATCCTGAATCACAATATCAGTGTAGAAATGCTCCTCATCATAAAGGGAAAAACCAAATCGCCTAATAAAATCAATTTGCTGGAAAGGAAATCCTACATTGACAGCAAACTCCTCTGGAGGAATACAGAAAAATAAAAAAAGTAGATTTGTGAAAGTTTAAATTAAATCAGAGAAATATTGAGAAATTTGTAATCACTTAAAGGGATCCGGTAACTTTGTCTCAGATTCTGAAACAAAATTCTGGATTTAGCTCATGATGCAATGATAATTATA
>JARBES010000115.1:15211292-15222085 GCA_030265145.1 Strongylocentrotus pallidus
AAGAGGTATCAAGTGTCAGGCAATGTCTCTCAAGTGCATAGTGTTTTGAGTGACATTCATGTGCTGCTTTCCGTTGTTGTTGTATTATACTGGAGCTTTTTGGTTGTGCAGCCCGGGTTTTAAAGCCCCACTGCACTATTTGTAGCTACTTGCGCCCTCTATAAACATGTAGCAAACAATGCCTTATCAGTGACCAGTCACCATTGGTCCCCCATAATGCCCTTTTTCTTATGTTAATTGAGAGCTGATTTGATGAGATAACCACCTGTCAGTGACCATGCAGGAAGTATGCAGGGAGGTCTAATCCCTCCTGGCCAAACTAATGCAGAGGGGCTTTAATATACATTTCAAATAATCCTATGTGCACAGTGATGTAAAGGTGAAATGCTTGCTTGTTCATGATAAAGAAAGAGAGAAAAGAAGTTGAAATTGATTTTAAAGTTCTCAACATTTCATAATTGATTCATTTTTTAGTTTGATTAATTCTAACATTTAAAATTTTGTGTACCGGTAGTGCCAATCCAAGCCACTTGATATAAAAAAGAGATTTAAAATCACATTTTTACATTGCCCTGGTGGGTGCATTTCCGCTATTATATTCATTATTTTGTATTTTTTATCTTTCCGTGTTACAGGAAAATCTGAAAGAGTTTTTCAGGGGATGTGAAGAGGAACTTGGTCTAGACCCTTCCAAAGAACAGATCTTCAGCGTAGGTGATCTCACAAGCTTATCAAGAAGATTAAGGTAAGTTGATTGACAATTTGTACAATCACTGAATTTTGCTCTTGTGAATACATGTACTTGTATGCTTAACTAATAAACATCATACATTGTAAGAGGTGTAGAAAGGCACGGAATTGTGTCAATTTACACAGAGCCAAAGCTCTTCTGGTTGTCAGCAGATGATATTGTATGAAAACGTGCCTTAGTGAAACAGGATTTAGGTATTATTTGTTGTAGGAGTGTATTAACATGTATATAAACATTGCAGTGTGTAACAACTGCCACCAAGCAGGCTCAGCAGGAGTAAAACTTTACTCTTAAAAATTGATCATGTACGCGTCTATCAGAATTTGTGAGAATCTTGTGCACAATGTGCAGTATTTATTTAAAAGAGTTAAAAAAGGAAGAATGTTTGTTAGACAGGTGAAGAATCTTTGAAGAAATACAGAAGTTTGTATTTTGCCCAAACATTGAAGAAATATCTGTCCCTTCTGAATTGGGTGTCACATTTTTCAGGCTTCTCTCCAAACTAAAGCACGATGCATACAGGTGTTGAAGCCTCGCTGATGCATTCACTTTCATTTTTGCTTTTAAAGAGAAAACTACCCAGCAAAACAAATCAAAGTCAAACCATATTGATTGAAAATCACAAGTTAATGTTCATGTATTGTGGTTACCAAAGGAATGATAAATGCCATGTGCATTGCTCACAGAGTGTTGATGGTATATCCCTGGATATCTCGGTAGGGGTTGTTTTAGCAAGCCGGTGTGGGGAATCGCTGGAAAATTGGCCGATTTGGCATGCTGGGAATTTGGTAAACATGCTGGGTGACATTGAACATGGTATGCTAATGGGTGAGTTGTTGCCCTCCTCTGCCAGTTCAATGTTGCGTAGCGTGAAGGTGACTAGGCCTGTGTTCATCAGCTCGAGATTGCCAAATAACCATATATTTGAACTATCCCGATCGCAAATTATCCAGCTAATTTGCGTCTTCATCAGCCCGCAGTTGCAATTAGCGGGATATTGGTAGAGATAATCATCCCAAGATATCTTGGGCTACTTTGCAAAATATCTCGCTATTTGTCTGGTGCGTCTTCACCAGCCAGCAGTTGCAATTAGCGGGATATTGGTAGAGATAATCATCCCAAGATATCTTGGGCTACTTTGCAAAATATCTCGCTATTTGTCTGGTGCGTCTTCACCAGCCCTATGCGCGAACGCTGAGCAAAATATCTCAAGCTAATTTCTAAAGCTCTAATTTCGAGTTTCGAACTGATGAAGATGTGATTTGTAACTTCAGGCTTAGTTCCCAAATCAGAAATGCAGGCTATTTGGCAATCTCGAGCTGATGAGGACATACGTAATGTCAAGTAGCGTGAAGGTGACTGGGAATTCAGGTTTAGACAGTCAAAAGTGGAATAAGTGCTGCTGGCCATATTAAATGTTGCTTCACTGGCTTCTAATCGGCTTGTTGTGTCATGAAGACTGATTTGTTTTTGCCCCTTTTAACAGTACATAGTCTACCTACATAATTTAAAATTATATGTACGGTACATGTACATGTAGGCCTATATCATTTTCTAAAATTCTTAAATTGTTTTGGAAAAAAAGAGTAAAAGTTAAAGTTGAATTGTGAAAGATAAAGGTTGGGAGCTACATGTACAGTGTATGGTATTTTGTATTCAAAGAATGCAGTGAGAAATTAATTGAATTGAAGTTGCTGGATTATTGTGCCATCATTACACCATTAAGATTTCATGAGTTAGCTGCTCGTAATACATTCATGAAAGAAATAGTGATAGTGACTGAGCAAGAAACTAACAACTGTGACAAGATATGACCCAACGAGGAGTCACATGAAAATGTATGTGCAGAGAAGCTTTTGGAAAGATACAGGGCTATGGGACTTTTTTTTTTTTTTGGGGGGGGGGGGGGGTATTTGAAATGGAAGTACATTGTATCTAAACTGTGCAATTATGTTCCCACTGAACAAAATGTAGGCCTCCACATTGTAACTGGAGGCCTGTATTAAGCCCTGTATGTTATTTATGTATAGAGATATCAGTCATTACTGCATTCTCTTCCACCTGTCATTTGCATGCAATAATTTCCACAGCTGTCACCATCCAGAATTAATTTTTTAGGATCCAGCTTTCTAGCACCCTAGATAATAATAATAATACACACCAGACCTTTGATACCATTACCATGCACGACTGATTGGAATTCAATGAGTAAGGAAACTAATCTATTCTCCCTTCGTCTACACGGTCCATGTAATTTCTTTTCCATAGGCCCCGATATTGCTGGTGTGGGAATTATGATTCATAATGAATAGTCCCTATAGACAAGTTATTGATATGGCTATTGGGGTATTTATTTTGGTGGGTGTGAAATACTGTGAATTACTGGAGGCATATTGTGCGATGCATATTAAAAACACTTGATTATGAGTTGGAAGTGCGAGGTTGGTATGAACTATGAAAGTGTGAGTAACGGTGTGACACACCCTAAATAAACCAATTGTTGTGAATTCCAATGAAATAAGCTACTGTTTTTTATATGCATGACTGATTCCTAATTATTGACAAGTGCGACATTTTAATGATTCATAAATTTTCTTAATTTGTAGTATCTACACGTATTGTACTGGCTAATTTACATATGAATGGTATGTGTGAGAATAATCAGAACCTGAACAGACAGCGTGTTGTGTGAGAGTCAATATGCATGAACTATTTCACCTTTGTGCTTCTGCACATTTGTTAATAATCGGCTCTTGTATCTAATGCAAATTTGCTTTTGTATCCTTTACACAGCTGGGTTCCATCGGCAACATCAGCTCCAAAAACAGACAGGGAAAAGCTCAAAAGCGTAAGTTTTGCATCATTTTAATGTTGTTCATATGTTTTGTTCAGATGTAGCTTCGATACATTTCAGAAAAATTTAATGTTCTATTTTCCTCTAGTCCGTTTTAAAGCTGTCAACCTTGGGCATTTTATCTGTAAGAATAATCCTGAAAAATAATAAAAATGTTGTACGGGGGAAAATGCATGTTTGAGCATCGTTTCAACCCAAACTCAATAAAGAATGAGGGTTCTTTTCTACTCTGAATGTTGTAGATTTATCTAATATGAATACTGTACAATCAGGTGGAAACGGATGCTGATGATTGGTAGGTCGCCATTTCAACTGACCTCTTTAAAGTAGCTTCTATAGGGCCTATATGGTGTGGGTATTCTAATGTGAACACCTCTCTGTTACACAATAATTCTCTATACAGTGTATATGACGTTTCTTTGTACGGGTTTCGTATAAATTTCCCCAGAGTCTGAACAGGCCATTAGAGTACTGTACATCCTACAGACAAGAGGAAGGAATTCCTTTATCCCAGACAAATGAACAACAAACGTTCTGAATGATAAGGGATCAGACCTTCATATGTCATGACTTCTCATTACAAACGTACAATGTAGCGTGGTGGTCAATTGTGAATGATACTCTAACATGGCTTCAAAAGACCACAGTATTGTCAGTTACCAGTGAGAAGGAAAGAAAGGTGGTTCAATAGGAACTTTGGGGGAAAAGGGCCTGGAGTTTCGACGATAAGTGCTTCAGTGTGTGACCACAAGAAGTCTTTCGGTGAAATGAATGTGTTGCACTGTTCGAAGAGAAGGATTAGGCTTGTTGACAATAATAAATAAAGACAAGTCACATTCTGGTACCTTTGCCATTCTTTGATCTGCATTTCTGAAAGCGAGGACTGAATATATATGATAGAGTTGATGACCTCATTTCCAGCCTGTAAACATTCTATTTGAAGAGTTTATGTTTTCCATTCAACAGGGGAAAAAAATACATGGGGGCTCAGGGCGAACTAGCCCCCGAAATGCCAAAAAGAGCCCCCGAAAGTCATAAAAGAGCCCCCCAAAATTGCATACATGTAGAGTTCAATGCAAAACAAAATAAAGAGTGTTATTTTCGTACAAGCAAGCTTGAAAAGTAGCCCACGAAATGTTTAAAGTATTTTTTTCTCTGCCATTCAAGGCAAGTTGATAAGAGTGCCCCACATGTACATGTACGTGTAACATAAAATATAGATAGTAATAATGGAAATTTGTATAAAACACATACATGTACATGTACATCCACCACTCCCAGTGCTCAAGGCGCCCCAATATTACCTCAACTCTAGCTTCATGTAGGCAACTGAGTTTGTTGCTCACAGCACTCAAGGGATCTTGTCAAAGGCCGTACAGGGGATCGTCCCCAGGACCTTTACATCTCTAGTAACATGTTTAAAGATAAAGACCAGTAATGGTCATGCAATTGCATTGTGAAAGAAACGCTGTGGAATTGATCATTCTTTCACATGGTTGGTAATAAGAGCTTCCATTTCATTTTTTGAGAGGGGGGCGTTTCCAAAACTTGGGTTTACCTTTAAACCACTAGAGCCCACATCCCTAGTCCTCCACTAATACCGCTTGAAACTATTAGTACTCATTTCCATTTTATTACAGATTGTCACGACCATCTACTGGATATCTGAAGCTGCCGTTCAGCTCCCGTCATACTCAGGCCCAAAGCTTGACACGTACGCCTTTGAATCGGTCATATTTGGAATATATTCCCCAAGATCCCCAAGAGTAAGTACAGTACTTCATTCCATCATTACACGTACATGTACTGTAGGCCCCCTATGTTATGGCAGCTTATATTGTGCTAATAAAAACGGTATGAAGACTTAAACCTAAGATAGTTTTCATCCCCTTGTTTTTTATAGAGAGCATGCTAAAGCCAGCCCCTCCCCCCAAAAAAAAATATATAAAAAAATAGAATACCAAAAAATAGCCTAATTTTTATTATTGAAGCTTATTTGCATGTAAGTAAAACTGATGGAGTTAATGTACATGAACATGTAACACATTTGGAAGTAAATCTAGAATATTCACTTGAAACAACAGATGCAAAAAAAAGAGGAAATTAATCCATCCAGGATATGTGTTGACAACTGATTGTATTCGTGCAAAAGTGGACACTATTCATGCCTCTCCAAGTAACCAATTCATGATTGTTCTTCTTCATATCAGATTCTATACAACAAACAGCTGTTTCTTGAAACAGTTTATAAACAATTACTCGAAATACCCTGATGACTCAGGCCAATTTTAGAAGTATTTACGTACATAAAATGGGGCTTATACCTGTGTGAGTGCATACTAATTGAAACCAATTGATGTTAAATCAAATTTGATTAGCAACCTGGCCCATTTCCAAAGCAACAGTTGCTTTTTGATATGACATATTAAATAAAAGTTGACAGGTCTTTTCCCCTTTTGTACTCATATCTATATAAGAACCAAGGTGACTTGAATCATTGCACAGCTGTAATGATATACATGTACATGTACATGTATAGTACATGTTCATCCAATCAGGGTTTTTTATATTCTTTTTAAAAAGCCAATTCCGAATAAAGTTGACTAGTTTTAAGAAATGAAATCTGAAGAATTGCTCTTTGTGTACTCTTTAAGGAAGTGTTATTATCAATGTTGTTGACTTGGTGTTATCATTATACTCTCCAGATTTTTTTTCAAAAGCAAAAATAGATTTCTTGTCTAGCTGTTAATAACTAGAAGGCTATGCATAATGCATTGTCATACAAGACACAACATGCAGCTTATGCAAATTTTTGTCAGAAAAAGAGTAATGGAAGATAAAGCAAAATATTTGTCAATGCTTCCTGTTATAACTTTCTTTTTTGGAGTGAAACTCTGCAGTCGCTTTGAATATTAAAGTAGGTTCCCATGATGATTGACAAAACAATGAAGCGAAGGGAAGGGAAGAAGCGAGGGGTGACGGAAGGGGCGGTTACAAAGCAGAGAGGAAACTAGGGAGGGCAAGAACGAGGGAAGACAAATTAGAAGATGATCCAAGTTTTTATTCTACATCCATAATATAATGAATCATAAGCATTGTATTGTCTCTGAATTCTAGAGTGAATATAAGCATTTTATGGAGAGGGTTGGATTTTTTGTTATTAACAAAGTTTTCCCTTTTGAATAATTTGCCCCAGCTTGCTCTCTCCAGAAAACACGGAGCATATTTACAGAGAGAATTGTTTTGGGGCTTTATACTTTATACAATATGGTCAGGTTTTTACATCCGTGCTATATTCAAGTCCAAAACCCCAGTCTGACCGTGGAACGTCACACGTCCTGGTGCTAAATTTGATCCAAAGTCGATATCTGTGACAGAAAAAGAGATCGTAGATCATCAAGGTCAAGTTACCCAAATCCCCCAATCTATAAAGCTGTCAGGCTGTCGGATTTCATTGCTCTGATCATGGCTTATGGCCCTTGTTAGTCATGGGCGATAAAGTTTGCAGAGTTTTGCGGAACCTCAAGTTCAGATCATTTCTCTTTGCTGCGGTTTGCACATGAAAGGGACCTGCCCAGTGCAGGTTTTATTCTTGACTACATTGGGGATCATTATTTTCACAAATTGTTTGCTTGTTTTTCAAGGTTTGTGGTAAACATGTACATGACATGTACTGGTATGTATTTTTAAGTTACTTCATGGTATAGATTTACAACTATCATGAGTTGTTGTCCCTTTTATGGCTTTGTTGTTTATTTAGTGCCTGGACCCTTGGGTAAATTCTACCTTTCAATGCTGCATTTTTTGATAAAATCTGCTCAATCTTCACAAGTTTATGTTCCATTTTCATCTTTTTCATTGCATAGAATTGTATGGAGAATATTTCTAACTGGTACAGTATGTGATGTGGACACTTACAGTATAACAAAGTCTACTTCAAAGTGTATAGCAGTGTTTATCAAAGTGTTTATAGTTTATCTACATGTACAATGTAGGTTAGAGACTTAGAGTGCTTTGACCTCATAAGTCGTTCACATGTAGATTAATTTATTAAATTTTACACTGACAAACTTTTGTTTCCAGTTAATCATTAGGTTCACCTGCTAAAAAGTGCTTTTAGGATCCTGTCTGTCATGGGCAGATTATCAGGGAAGGAAACTGGAGCTAGAAAGCTAATATATGAGTACATCCTTTAAATAATCCTGTTGTTTCTCCCTTACAGGAAGAACCTAAGCAGCCTGACGAAACAGACAGCGTCTTTGAAGACAATACAAACAGTTTCCTCGATCTTCCCGAGAAGATCGAATACAAGGAGCCAGCGTGGAAGTCGGCGCTCAAGGCTGCAGAGTCTGAAGAAGCTCCTGTGAAACCATCGCGCGGGATAGACACAGAGTCGGCCCCGACCAAAAGCCGGGAGAATCCGGGAGACGAGCCGGTCGCCGCCAACGGAGAGAGGACGCTGTCCTCTGATGACGCCGATCCGGTGGTGTTGAGGCAGCCCAGTGCAGTTCGATTACGCAGGATGGAGCGCAAGTTGGGAAAGAAATCGGGGCCGCCGACCTCGGCCAAGCCCCACTCCCGTAGCCTCAGTTTGCCAGAGGCGACCAATGTACTGATCATGAGGCAAAATGCCTTGGACTCTAACCATAATAGTGCAACATACGAGGATTTAGATGATGAAGATGAAGAAGATTCCAACATGTGGAGATCGGTAAGCTCTGAATTCTATGATTGATATAAATATGTTTTGGGCATTTATATCTCCATAATATATTCAATACACCGCAAGGGAAATTATTTTAGAGGGAAATGTTTGCTTCAAATGTTTGATTGCCTCCTAAGATCGGTGAGCTGTGAGTTTTATGATTGATATAATTTTTGTTAGGGCATATCTCCATCATATATTCAGTACACTTGAGGGAAATTATTTTAGAGGGACATGTTTGCTACAAATGTCTGATTGGCCTTTCATATTTATTTAAATGAGTCAAATAAGACACACAGTCTTTGATTGATATTATGTTTTCACACATTTCCTGAATTGGTAATGAAAACAAAATCCAGACTTTGATTTTTTAGAGCTCTAAGGCTTGGAAGGTGAAGATAATAAAATTATTTAAAAAAAAAATGTTGGGGATTTACGGCTTCAATTCTGAATGAAACTATAATCTACAAACTTAACTATATAAGGCATTGCTTTTTTTTGCAGAGCTTCAAGTCGTGGAAGATGAAGCGGAATGAAGTGGCGTCCAATGTCCTGGAGCGCAAAGCCTTCAGAGAAGAAGTAGACACCTTGGAGCAGAACAAAGACAAGAAGAAGCCCAAGACGTTCAGAGAGATCGTGGAAGAAAAGTGAGTAAATTCATGTGACGTGACAAGTATCATTAGGCCTGTTTTCATCAGCTCTAGTTAGCCTAATAACCCGCTATTTTCAGACTCGGGATATTATCCTGAAGCTCAAAATTGCGTCTTCACTAGACCGATACGCTCATCACAAACTAGCTCGGACGGCCGCAAATTAGAGATTTCTCAGGATATTTTCTCAACCAAATATTGCAACCGTGGGCTGATGAATATGCAAATTAACTGTTTAATTTGCGATAGGGATAGTTCAAATAGCGTGTTTTTTTTACAAACTCGAGCTGATGAGGACAGGCCTATTAAGTACAAACTCATTGATGAAATTTATAGCAAGTGCATGGCCCCATTATGGAAAGCAAAACAACTGCCAAAAGAAACCAAAGACAATAGATACAGCCTTCAAGAAAAGCGATTACCCTGATGAAAGTAATGAGTAAAGCCAATTGTGTTGAAATTAATGAGTTTGGTTCAATATGCAAATTCTAGCGTTTAGTGTTTATGATTGACTCATGCCCAGTATGAGCACAAGAGAGGGGGAAAAAAAAAGCGAAAGATGAAATAAGGCCTTCAAGTATTTTCAGTAATTGTCAAACTTCCTGGAATCAAGCAAGGATATTGCATGATTTGTTTTCAAAGTGGCAGCCTTGCTGATAGATTGACTTTTCCCAGGGCAAGTTTTGAAGCGATGATAGCTAGGCACACACAGTTTTGCCTGCATGTTTAAGTACATGTAGCTCCAATCACTGAAACCTGGCACTGTTCAGTATTTTTTGCTAACCCACCATTTTGGTATTTTTAAGATCAACAAATCCCTTTTTAGAGATTTCTTTGCTTCTACATGTATGAGATATTTATATATAGCAAGAATCATTTAACTCTATTCATTCAATTAGAAATGTTTTGTTCATATTGATCTGGAGTCTGGACTAATGCAATGTACATGTAGGTTGACCAGTATACTTTAATATTAAAAGGTCTTTGAAGGGTAGTAGTTCCTAGCTTCATTTTTAACCACAACATTTGAAATAACTTGAAGAAAATACATAGTACATGTACAGTACAAGTTGAATAGGATCGATCACACAGTATATCCCAATACAGCGGCTCCTGCAATTACTACTCTTGGTCTTTAAAGGCATCGTGTAACATTGTTAAATATGAGATGCACAGCCCTACATGTACCTGTTATCAGTGTCTGTGATACGGTGTAATATTGAAGCCCTAAAAAAATTGCGCTTCAAAATGATCACGAAGTGCCTCAAAAAAGTAAAAATCTGTGAATGACCGGGTTTACCATACTCGTTTTCCCCAATAGACTGTAGTGTTATGAACACCATTAGGAAATCGCAAAATTCGATTTCGATTTCCGATCATAAATATCTTGATAATCAGACTGGTGATCGGCTTGTAAAAGTCATGGGATTCCCGACTGACCTAAAGGTTTATAATAATCATTGCAGCGTGAGCTATTAAATCCAGGGTTTTGTTTCAGAATCTGAGACAAAGTTACCCAATCCCTTTAAACACCTTCATTGCCCTGGGCGGTGTCTGTGCCAACACTTGGTGGTATTATCGTAGACTTTGGGAGTCAGTTGCAAAGTTCATGTGACAGTCTGGCAAGGGCGATGAGTAATTTGGAGATTAGGGCGATATATTGCCCACCCTTGCCAGTATATTCCTAATAGATTACCCACCCTTGGCAGTATTTAATTCCAACGAGCTTATCTCCGCTCCTCAAACATAGAGTTTTTAGCTACAAGTTTGGAGAATCGCGTTGAAAAGAGCCATATTTAAGCTTTTCGTCTTGCACTCATAAGAGTAAAACGC
>JARBES010000115.1:15264125-15274980 GCA_030265145.1 Strongylocentrotus pallidus
AACCGAGTGCAGTCTGTGCAGGGATCTGCTCCTCGGACCAAACAACCAACTCACCCCCACGACGAGCCTTCCCCATCATCCTCCTCCGACACCAACCGATGGGACGGACCTCGCCACCAGTACGACAACCAACCAGAGTTCAAACACGTGCAGCGGCGCATGCACGGCGCTCCTGCGGTAGACGCCGAACGCAAGCAGAAGATGCACAACCGGCGCTCGATGCCCGACCTGACCAAAGATCCTGGATTCGCCGCGCCTGTGACACGAATCATGGATGACCAGCACATCCCTCGTGGACCAGGAGGGGGTGGACCAGCTCCGAGGGGCGTGGGCCCACCCTCGCCCCACCATGGGCAGCAGAGGGGACCACCTCCACCCCATCATGGGGGACCGGGAGGGGACCAGAGGAGGCAAGGACCCGCACCTGATAGCCTGATCCAGGTAAGTGGGTCCCTTGCTACATGTTTCTGTCTTGCTTTGTATAGACCAGTTTGTAGTCTACAGTATAAGCATGAGTAAACAGCACTTATTTTTTCGTTAGAGGTGGGGATGTATGAATGAGCCCCATGGTAACATTGGGAACTTTTGGATGTCCTGACAGAGACTTTTGGTGCCCATGTCAGGCCCTGAGGTAACTTAGGATCATTTGATGTATCCTCCAAGTTCATGTAGTCTTTGATCATGCATATGCCAACTGTGCACCACTCAAAACAGGTGGAGACAAATGAGAAAGGAGGAAATGAAAAAACGAACAACATGGCTCCTCAATCATTTGGAGAACGGTTACTTTGTATATTACAGAGTTGGACCTTCTTAGTTTATACAATGGTCGTGTCACACTACAAACTGGTCTCTCTCCTATGATGCTTCAAGATGCATGTGAAAATGCAATAACACTGTGCACCAAATCAGTCACACATTTATTCAACTATATGTGTAATATTTTGTACTAGTTTTCAAGTAGATACCACTTATCATGCACTCTAAAACATACCCAGCTGTGCTGCTAGAAGCGCACTATTCTATTTGTCATTTTTGTATGAACTATGCATGATCAGTTATTGGAATGTTAACATTGAAATGACAAATTTCCTTACAGTATAATATCAACTGTATGGAGTTTGAAACTGATGCTTTTTGTCAATGCTAATGATCTCCCTTTGTATGAATTAACAGTGTAACGTTTTCAGGTAACCTTGATTTGAGTGTTGTTGTTTATAAAATTACATTTTGGGAGAAACCGATTTATTGAACTCATTTTGATATCTGTGATTATGCAATAAAATGGTAGACAGCTGAAAATTACATGGAATTACTTCCACAAGATTTTTTGGGGGCCTGTTCTTATCACATCTCGTTTTTATTCTCATGAATTTGATCAAAATAGTTTGCAGATCCATCAATTTGTTGTCTCTGTCAATCAGCAGAAATATTGTTAAATTCTAGCCATGTGATTTGTTTTCAAGAGAGATTTTTACCACTTGATAGCTTTGCTTCCAAACAACATGGAAACGTTTTTAAAAGTAGCTTTCAAAAATGTGGTTCACAAGTACAATTGAAATGGGCTCAACTCTAACCTTTTGGACAGGGGGGTCCATTTTGCTTTTAAGACACTGTACATACACAGGCCTCTTGTTTCTACAGTCAAACCTGCTTTAATGACCACCTGTCTACACCGTAATTTTTGTTTCCCTTGAAAATGGTTTCTCATTGAAACATGTTCTAAACGAACCTGTCTATAAAGTCCACTTTCGTGTTTCCCTTGGGCGGTCGCTATAGACAGGTTTTTACTGTATTTCCAAATTATGGGATTTAGGAGCTCAAATTTGAAATCCCATCACATCCATGTGCTTTTGTCTCCCAATCGATTTGAGCTTTATTTAATGTAAGTATGCTATGTCATTGATGTGACTAATCTTAAACGTAGAACATCCTACAACGAGCCGCTCAGAAGAAGGCCTATCCCGGCGGTCAGGAGTCTCCGTCACGGCCATCCAGCTCCCTCTCCTCACAAAGCGACAGGTAGAGATGATGCCTCCATGCAAGACTACAGCCTTCTCCCCTTTTCTTCCCTTCTCTCTCTCTCTCTCTCTCTTCCGTTCTGTCACTCACCCCCACACAATATATCATCCTACAGCATCCATACTAATAGCTCTCACTACCTGCAGATCGAGCTAACTCGGCCAGTATCTACTTTTTTTTCTCCAGATACATGTTTGTTGCATAGCATCTTGCTTTTTCAGATAATTGCAAATACATGCTGACAAAATGAAAGAAAGAACGCTGCAAAGTTGATGCCTAAGCCACTAAAAACTCTCTACCATGTAGTATCTCTTTTTGCTTCATATTTTAAAATGTAACCATTATGATGCAACTGATAGTTTAGGAAGATTGTAGAAAAGGAAAGCTTCTTAGCCTACACAAATACAGTGGATATTAATGTGAAATGCAACGAGTTCATCTGCATGTATTGAATAGATTATAAACATGTATTTGGTCCATATTATAGCCAACACATCAGAAGGTTCTGTAACAAAACATGTAGCAATGGTGGAGCATTCCTGTGCAAAATGTTATTAACTAACTTCCGTAATCTTTTCCTTTTCTCCTTTAGTAATAGCTCTCTTGGCAGGTGACCCACATAGGTTTTTCTGTGAATGTCGGAGAAGTTAAGTCGTATACCTTTCCCTGCACCAGTATGGCACCATTTTTTTTTTAGCGGGTGGCATTCTTCCAAAACATCAAGATTAACAGATTTGAAGACAGAAAAAGAATTTTTGTTGATTGATGTCGAAGGGGTATATACAAAAATCTCCCAAGGATTCAAATAGTCCACCCTTTTTATCTCCTTCCCCCAGCCTCACGATCATCGAAGAGCGGGTCCCAAGAGCCCGCCCGCTCAGGTAAGGGCCAATCGGGGCCCTCCCTCTTCCTCTTCCTCGCCCCAAGGGCGTGGTCCACCTAGACAGCAGCAACAGCCACACCCGCAGCGACCGCCACAGCAACATGCCCCAGGGAGGGGTCCTCCGGGTCAAAGGGTGTCGGCCTTCCAACAGCCCAGTAAGAAACCCCCTCCCGGCCGGTCCGTCAGCGGCAAAGTCTCGTGCTCCAATTGTAGCAAGTCGCTGGGGAGGGGCGCCGCCATGATCATAGAGTCTGTGGGTCTTCACTTTCACCTAGAGTGCTTTAGGGTGGGTAGTTTTTTTTTTAGTGTGCCCTTTACATTTCACTACTCCCAAATACTTTAATACAATTGTGCTGTTTTTTGTAGAACGTTCAAGAAATACCCTCAGCAAAAAAAGAGAAGTGGACACTATTTATAGTTAAGATTTTCAAATGACTATTTAATACAAACTTATCTTTCATAAATTTAAAAAAAAAATTGAATTTTGGAATTTGGAATCATACCATTCATTCTGATGCACATGTTCATTAACATTTGAATGGCTAATTGCTCTATTTTTTGCAATTTTCTTAATCGGACCTTCTAAGCAATTCAATGAAAGTGAAAAATTTGACCTTAAATAATGTTGGCAGAGTATTAATCTTTCTTTAATATGATATCTGTTTTATTTTATTTAAAATGTGTCCACTTTTCTTATTTTTGCTGAGTGTTGTCTATGAAAGTACACACTAATCACATCTCCTCTATCTAAGACGAGTGTTGATTTTGTTTGTCACCATAAGCTCACCAACACTGCACAATGCCATGGTTTACCCACCGACCATGGTTGGTACCTTTGGGGATTCTATCTATCCTATCATTCTTGGGTACCTTACTACATGCAGGTTGCACCTTTAGTCCACACTTTTGCACCGCAAAGCAATTGTTGGTACTCTCAGTTAACCTACCATGGTTGGTACCTTTTGGGGATTCTATTCCTATCATTCTTGGGTACCTTACCACATGCAGGTTGCACCTTAGTCCACACTATTGCACCGCAAAGCAATTGTTGGTACTTTCAGTTTACCCACCATGTTTGGTACCTTAGGGGGATTCTATCCTATCATTCTTGGGTACCTTACTACATGCAGGTTGCACCACTAGTCCACACTATTGTACCGCAAAGCAAAAAATTGTTGGTACTTTCAGTTTACCAGCTATGGTTGGTACCTTTAGGGGATTCTATCCTGTCATTCTTGGGTACCTTACTACATGCAGGTTGCACCATTAGTCCACAATATTGCACCGGCAACACCGCACAGCAACTGTTGGTACTTTCAAGGAAAACCCTTAATCTCTGGGGACATACTGCCAATATTAAAAGGACTAATAACACTTTTTGCAGTTATATATTAAAACAACTTTTTTTCTTTAAAAAAATGAGGACAAAATCAGTAATGAAGCCTTATAGAAAGTGGTCACAAATTGCCACTTTTGTTCTATAAATGTAGGGGTTTGATGTGAGGTTATTACTGCATTCATAATTTGGACAATGATGACTTTAATGCAAATTATGTTTCCAAAGCTTACTCAAAATAGAAATGCTTGCTAGCTGGTAAAAAAAAGCTCTTGATTCCTTGCAAAAGAAGTTGTCTCTTATTTAGCAATTTTGTCTAATTTTTGTGTTTGTTATTGCTTATTGCCTTAGATAATCATAAGCACTTTGGCATCTTGGCATTTTCAATCAGTCCTTCAACATTCATTTGAAAGAATACCTTCAAAGTTTACGCTCACCACTTTTCTAAAACAAATACAATACCTAAACATGTTTGTTAGCAATACTTAATGGTAAATATCCAAAATCTTTGCAAAAATGCTTTGCATGTCAAAAGAAAACCCCTGTCATTTGTTTTGCCTAATAAATAAAAAAATGCTTTAAACTTATGTCAGAATAATGTGTATACTAGATAGCAGACTTTGTTTTTTAAATTTTATTTATAAAATCTTATTTGTGCACTGTTTATGATGCTATTTAGATACATGTGCATCTTTGTAGCCCATAATTAACAGTTCTGTGATCAGTTTCCTCTTCTCTTTCTCTATTTCTGTCTTTCCCTTTCTCTTCACCTTTCTCATTCGCTCTCTCTCTCTCTCTCTCTCGCTTTCCCTTGCTCTCTTTCTCTTTCTTGCTTTTTCCCTTGTTTCTCTTACTCTGATCTGTAAATTTTATTCTGCAAGTGATCTATTTTTTCCAGTTATCAATGTTAAAGTACAGAAATGTTCATCATATCATTTTAGGAAAAAATAAGAAAATTTCGGAGAAAGTCAGTGCACTGCTGCAATTGCACATTCATGCATTTTCTCCAATTACATTACTGAATCGCTTGTTGTCTGACTTTTAAAAAAAAGGTGATTTTGATGTTTATCTTACTATTTTTTTGTGCAACACTGCTTCCATAAATAACAGCACATACCCGGTTTTGGTAACAACTAAATTATTCATACCCCTTGTAAATTTGATGGGTTTTTCTTTTCTTTTCCATTACTTGAGAATGAAAGGTGGACTGGTTGAATTAGGGCCCTTTGTTGAATACTTTTATATGTCACATTCTCAAGAAACATGAATCTGGACAAATCAATTTTTCTCATACCGATACCTAAAAACGTTACAAAACTAGGTAATGGTATGGTATGAATAATTTAGTTGTTAACTTCACAGAAAATGAATGGTACTGAATCATGCACCTTTCTGTAAAAGTGAGCTTTTTAAATAAATGCACAGTTCATTTGCAGAGCATTCAAGCCCTAAAGGAAAATACTTGCCTTTTTAAAGTATTAGCTTTGTCACAGTTCATAGAGTGCTTGCTTTCTTCCCAAATCCACCCTATATTGAGATTTCTCCAAAGAAATTACAACTATAAAGATATCAGTAGAGTGAAATAATTCTAAACCCCTACATATAGCTCCCTTTATCATTGATTTAATAAGGAGTTTGAACATGTAATGTGCTCCGACAGATATATTTGAAATTATTGAATTAATGCATATTGAAATTCAGATGAAAGAAAGACCAGAATTATGAATTAAAGGGGATTTTACCAATTTGTAGACATGATGAATAAGGGTAATTAGTTTTTAGCTACATGTATGTGTGGCCTTTTATCAGAATAACCCAAGAAATTTAGGTCAACAAATAAATTGTTGCTGCTGACATGATTGAAGCCATTAATTCAGCATAAATCCAATTTCATTCCGATTCTACCGCTTCCTTGAATAACGTGCCATTTTTCTTTTTTTCCCTTGGTCCCATCCATATAGTGCTGTGTCTGTAACATCCAGCTCGGAAATGGAACTAAGGGCACTGATGTCCGGATCCGAGCCAGCAAGCTACACTGCCAAAACTGCTACAGCAATGATGCTGGTAAGATAATATTCTCTTCTCTCTTCAAAGGTATAGACCAGATTTGGAAACACCCCCTTCAAAAAATGAAATGGAAGCTCTTGTTATCAATCATGTGAAAGAATATGTTTTGACTAATACGTGATGATACAAATTTTGCGGGGAAACCGTCTACTAATTGATATATTCGGTAAATTATTATATCTATCCGGACTGGATAGATATCGCGTAGTCCCATATACATCTTTCTGTGTACAGTGCTTGTAACTTTACCAAGACTGGGCCACATTTCTTATCATCTTGATGATTCCAGAACCTTGCAGTACACACCAATACTTAGATGCTAGATGATCAACCTTTTCTGATCGATTCTACCACGTTTCTTTCACAATGCAATCGCTTAACCAGAACTGGTCTAGACCTTTAAAACCATACTGTACCAGAAGCACTATGCAAAATCCCCTCTTTAATAGCTGCACTGTTGGTTCTCGCATCGAGTCCTCCATCTGCGAAGTGGGATTTAGGCATTGGGGTTACATACTGTTGGCAAGTTGACAATGAGATGGCGCTGTGCATTTATCATTACGCTAGAACAGAAATTTTATCAGTTCAGTATTGCTTTAAGCGCAATCTCAACTAAAAGACTAGAGGCTGGTGACAAATGGAAAGGAATAGGACACATACTAAGAACGTTTGTGATAATCTTGAAATCACGAAATCAATGTCTAGTATTAAATTGATAGATTGGTATTAAAGTCCATTGTGATTAAATTGAGGCTTGGTTAACATCACATCTACATGTCTGTCTGAAAACTTCATTATCCAAAGAAGTACAACATTGCGTATTGATATGCTGGTAGTAATGATAACCACTTACATGTAACTACTGAAAATGTAACATGTCTATTCACTATCTTCCTTGTAATTTTAGAGTTGTGCGAAAAATTGTACAAAAAGGTTTACAAAATGAAAATTACATTGTACATTGAGTTTTGTGATTAGAATGCATGTAAAGAATATACATTTACATGAATGTGTACACACCCTGACCTTGCTTCTTTTTGTCTTACCTGTATTTATTTATTGTTTCATTGTTTTTCAATAGAAGTCTTAATGTTATTTGTTTGTTCCCTTTTCTTCCATTTCTCTCCAATGCCGCAGGATTCGAGTTCACAGAGGTATGACAGTGACGACTTGTGATACAATCATCCCTATCAGCAACATTTAGAAAGTATTTGAAAGAAATAGAGAGTGAGAGAGATAGAGAGAGAGAGAGTGAAAGCAAGAGAAATAATGAGTGAGAAAGGAGATAAAGCTGTACAGATATCGAGGGGGAAGTAATCTATTAAAGAAAAAAGAAGGATTGCAGGACATATCTTACTTGGCATGTGTTAACTGTACAGAAATGAAACATTCATCATTTGTTGCTCTCTTAGCTGATTATAAACAAGAGGAAGACATCTAAGATAGCTGGATTTATCTAACTGAGCTTGTCACATTTAACTGTACAAAAAGGAATCATTCATAATTTTTTGTTAGCCTGTATTAGCTTCTCCACATACTGTGTTACTCTTAATGCAGGGCCCATATCCTTCAACGTAGGCTCATGAAGAATGTGTCAGTATGCAAATTTGTATCAATCATCATCATAATTTACCTTTGGAAAAATGTGATTTTGGAAAGGAAGAGTCGTATTAGGAGTCAATGCAATAAGATTAATGATATTCCCCAGTGTGGTTTAAAACCATAATAATGGAAAGAAAATAACTTAACTGGCTATTGTCTTCCTGCCTCTAAATCCTTCCATTCGGTATAAAAATACTATCTGGTACATGTAAAATTCTCATTTTCGAAGACATTCTGATTCTGATCATGTAGGATTCCCATGCATGTATATTTGTGGGGTGTATGTGCCAGCACATTAAAACAAATCACAAAGTCCTTTGAAAACCACACACAATGAACAGCAAGACACGGATATGCATATATGGGACTTAGTGTTGCATTATCTTTCCTTGTGGCCTTGACAAAATCCAATCCATTTGCAAAATAGTGGCACTTTAACATTTTGATGTATTATCAAATATATGAATTTCTCTGGCTTTGGTCGTTGCTGTAAAGTATGTGGATAAGCTAAGCCCGTTATTATACATTTTGAGTGGCTGCATTTTAAAAGTAAATGTAAAATGTCTTCTTTCATAATCTGACTGAAGTTTTGTGTGTAAGATTTGAACTTTGAACTTGAAGTCAAATTTTGTATTCAGAGAAGTATTCAGAGAGAAAGAAAAGAGAGAGAGAAAAAGTTGCTTTGAAATGCTTCTAAAGAAAAAATAATACTGCTGTTGAAATTTGCCTTGAGCTTTAATCATATAATCAACTATTTGAAATATTGTTACTGTATTCAGAATTACACAATCATAGGTATTCAAATCTTTTTACTACAGGAATTCAGATTTTTAAAATCAATTATCAAAATTGAAGTTCTTTTTAATCACCATGCCATCACTGAAATTTCCAAAAGTATCGTAATTGTAAACTATTTGTGAAAAGAAAAGTGATTTTAACGAATGAAACATTCAGTAAATCTTCACTGCCTGCAGGAAGAGTTTTTATCAATTGCCTACCGTTTAATTTTTTAGCATTTGTACTTAGATTTTATAGATGTAAAAGCAGGTGTTTTTTAAAAAATTCTTTTTAATGTATATTCATCAAAAGTATATAACTATATCATTATCCTGTACTGTTCTTTTGCAATTGGTTCAGGGAATTAGTTGATACCAAAAAATAAACATGGCACGGTGTAATATGGAAAATAATGAATTATGTACTTCATTTATTGTATACAGCTCTATAAGATTTCAGTTCATTTTGTTTTTAATATTAAAGGCTTTTCATTTGTTAAATATTTCAAGGAAATACATTGTAAAAAGTAGCCATGCTGATAATCAAACTGTAACTTTCTTCTCCAGACATTATATAGTTGGATTTTAATTGCAAAGATGAACAAAGGGATATGATCATTTAGTTTATTTGCAATGGTTGCAAATGCATGTATTTTAGTGTGTGATATGTTCTTTTTACTTGTCATTATCATACTGTATTTTAGAATTTTATCTTTTTTTACAGATAATGTTTTATTCCTCTTTATACATTGCACATGTCTGAACAAACATGTCATCAGACATTTCATGTTTGTTTGATGAAATCTTTTCCTCTGTATTTTTATTTGATTGATATGTTTTTTATATATAGCAGTGTTTTTCTGCGCTGATTTGTAAATATTGTTCCAGTAAGCGTATTTTCCATATTGAATGACAGAGACATAATGAAGGAATTAGTCATTTGTTTGTATAGTCTTCCCTTAATACGAGGTTCCCAAGTTTTCAGGAAATCTAAAAAATTGATTGAATTCGTTACATCTCACCGATTATGATTTTACAGATAAGGGTATTAAAACAATGCTCGTGTCTCTGTGTGTAAAATGTGATGGATTGTAGTCTTATTTCAGACATACACCAAGAATAAATTGATTGCAGATTATCATAGAAAATTATTAATTTTCATCAAAAAACAATACCAACAACAGCAGCAACAAACCCCGATCTAGTATTTATATATTTTGTTTAAACTCTCATTTCTAAAGAGACCAATGCATCTTATCTAGTCTGGTTATTTAGAATTAATATATTGTTTAAATAAGTTTGATAATTATGTTGGCTGAAAGAACTGAAGAGATTTATATGTTAGTGTGTAGGAAAACTCTGATATACACTGTTGGTTTATAAATGTGTATTCAACGGTCTTATTTAAGTGAGAAAAAAGAAGAGGAAAAAATCATTGCTAACCATAGAAAAGCTCAACATACTCACTTTTTTTATAACATTCTCATAATCATAATTTTTGAACATTTTGCTAAAATCTGCCATTGTACCTTCCAGCTACCACTGTCATAGAGCACATTTATATTGGTTGGTATCGATTAATTATAATACATATATATGTATTTGGCACTTGAATGGTGTTCCTTCCTCTAGTATAGCACACAAGTATTCACTATCAAAATGCCTCTTACTACTCCATCCAATTTTTTAATCTTCTCTTCTTTACAAGTCCTCCCGACTGTGTAACATTTGTGAAAAGTCGATGGAAAGAAAGTGCCTTTGTTTATACTCGGTCTACATAATGCGGTAATACTTACAATTTTACTATCATGTTTTGTAGTGTATTTTAGTCGCAAGTATTCGCAGACAATGACATGTGTGTATAAATATTGATAAGATGCGACTTGCAGTCCTTTTACATCCTATAAAAGGGACAACACAGACGTCTTTTGGTATTTATTATGTTTATTAATCACCATACCTGTGTAAAAAGAGATTTGAATTATATGGGTGCACCTTTTGTATAGATAAAAAGCTTTTCTATTAAAAAAGAAAACTAAAGATAGAAGAAAGAGTATCTTACATGCATTTTTTCAAATTGTAATAAAAATCAAATGATGATCGGTGAGAAGGGAAATAATGATCTCATGCTGTTATTCTTTTGATTGTGTTTCCCCCTTTATTATTGTA
>JARBES010000115.1:15772222-15786313 GCA_030265145.1 Strongylocentrotus pallidus
CCCTAGAAAGAAAGGCAAGAAAATAATTTAATCTCATGAAGATGTCAACACACTTATAGGCCTACCTTATCATCCCATGGGAAATATAATGGATTACCCTAAAACGTGCAGATTATCTTTTAAAATCCTCTCCATCTAAAAGCTCCATCTCACAGACATTGATCTTAGTAGGTGCTTTCACACCATAAAAATCATTGGCTTTATGTGTAATCTCATGAAGATGTGAACACATTTATACGCTTTGAGATCAACAACTTGTTAGAAATACCATGAATAGTCGCCTAATTATTGTAGATTATCATCCAATTCCAACTCTTTGCTCCTTGTAATCGAAAATTAGTCTTCAAAATGTAGGTGTAGTTTCACAACTAATGTTCCAGGAAGTTGCTGTAATCTCATGAAGATGTGGACACACCTACAAATCCATTTTTATTGTTTCCGCTCCATTAAATTTTTCCAAATCTATGTTGATTATCATTTGATGCCAATCAGATTACTAATTTGTTGAGGCAGGTGTGGGTGCATTGCGATTAATTAAAGGAAGGCTTGTGGAATCTCACGAAGACGTTAATATGTTATACTTTTGAGCATTCCCCTTCTCAGAATTAAAGTGTAAGTCCTTTATAATTGCTATTTTCATCATTTGACACCTACCTTTTGCCTCCTTGGATTTAGAAACTGACCAAATACTTGTGGTATTTTCATTTCCTACCTTCCTACCTATTAAAATGATAAGATAATCAGTGTGAGAGTGAATACTCTTGACTGCTAGTAAAATGGGCAAATCTCATTTATAATTATGTAATTAGTAACCCAGTACACCATATATGTGTTATGTAACCATGTACAATTGCTGATGTAGTTATCCTATCTTAGCCAACTTTCAATGCAACGCTATCTCAAGGGGGAACAAAAAGAAAGAAAATTGGCTTGAAAAGATCCATATGATTGGACATCCAGTCCCTGTTTTGCGTATTCTCGACCTACTTAAAATAATGTGCTCCATCTGTATCTATCAGAATGAGGATTGAATTAAATCAGTGTACTTCAGAAAAGTAGGATACGGTAATAGTAACACATGCATGGCCTAAATAAAAGCATGCATGCCTATACGTCCCCCATCTCACTCACATCTGTGTTTGTTTCATTTTTCTATATACCCCTGGGCTAGATGGCCTGACTTCATTCCAACATGCCCCGATAATGAATTGCGCATCCGGGCTTCCTCGGAACTTCCACATGCCCTCTTGTTGAACCCAATGAAGGTGTAATATGATGAATTTGTACAAATTCCTGTTTATGAGTAATTCTGGATTTGGTTGAAGATTGTGTCTCAGGAAAGAAGATGAAATATGTGCAATTTTCTGAGTGAATGTTGAGGATGTTTGCTGATTTTCTTAGGTTGAGGGAAATGTAGGGTTGAATTCTGCATTTAACAAAAAATGATTTTCATTTACGGTATTTAAAATTTAAGTATCAGTTTGTGACACTTGCTGATACTAAACATCTATCCAGATATTGCTTTGTGTTTTGTTCTCCAATTTTCAAATCATTCTTCCTTTCAGTTTCTACCTTAAACTATAATTGAATATTCACCTCCGTTTGAGTAATAATCTAACTATTATGACTTCAACTGTCATTTTGTATTCACAAACAAAATTTTGTTTTTAAGAACATACTTTGATTTTCATCTCAGTTTTTATTTGCTCTTGAAAATGTCGTTCATTTGGTGCCCTTTAATTGCATTTCTTCTCCTATGTGTGTATATTTCTTGGATGTTGGTTTTAAGTCACAAAGTTTATGTAAATTGTTATAGGAATCATTTTTGGTTATTTAAATGTTGTTTCTATGATTGATTAGATTTAATAATATTTCCCTCCTTTCAAAAGTGCGATGTTTTGCAATTCATTCCTATATAATAAAAAATGTACAGTCATAAGAGCAATTAATCAGAAAATCAAAATCAAAGTTTACTCTATGTGACGTCTGACCTAATTACCAAAATGTCATAATTCATCTCCACCGACTATGATTAATATTTTATACAACCGCATTTTCATCCTTCAAAAGGATTGCCATTATTAATAATCTATAATCAAAACTTCAGTTTATGCATCTCTATTAGTATTGCATCTAGGATAAGCTGAGTTTTCCGCTCCCTGCTGCTTTTTTTCACTCAATTGCACTATTGGTTTGCCATCATATGGATATAGTAAATGAAAATTTTACTGTAATAAACCTGTGCCCTTAAAATATATTTTAATTATTATATGGGAAGCTGCAGCTGCCCTTCAGTGGGTAATCTCCATAATGAAAAAAGCCTGCATGAAATTGAAAAATGGTGTACCATTTATTTATGCAATAGCAAGTTTAATGCTACTCGAGCTTCACTAATCATTTCATCCTTGCTTCAATAAAGTCTACCATAAACAGGAATTTGTTTTTGATTTGGTTAAAAAGGGTAAAGGGGTTATGATTTTATATCATCTTATAATAAAATCTGATGCATTATGTATTCAGATATACTGTACTGCAGTGTTAATATAGATTGGGGATTTTCTACATATTTTGTTTCATATCAGTGAGTTGTTTTCCAGTGCTGAAAACTGAGGCTTTGCAGGAATGAAGTAAATAATTTGTTCTTTATTTGACAGAGATATAGATCGTGGGAGTATCGCATGCTGGAGAAGACAAAAAGAGTGGAAGTAGATCATCTTGCTTCAGGCAGAATCAGATATAAATTGAGACAGAATACAGAAGAAAAAACGGCAAGTTGAGGGTATAAGATGTGCGATAAAGAAGATGTGAGGAAGAGATAGAGAGAGGGAGGGAGAGTTGGTAGAGAGAAAGAGAGAAAAAAAAAAAAGAGAAGAGGGAGAATATGAGGGAGGGAGAGGGAAGGAGGCATTTAAGAATTCAAAGTGGAAAGGCAAAGCATGAGATAGAAAGAGAGAGAGAGTGGAAGGGAGCAATAGAAGGGAGGGGAGAGTGGAGAGAGAGAGAGAGTGAGTGGCAGACAGACAGAAAATAAGATTGAAAGAGAGGATGAGAGGGAGGAAGCAAGAGGGGAGAGAAAGAGAGGGTAAGAGATGGACAGACAAACAGACAAAATGTAGAGGGAAAGAGAGAGAGAGAGTCAGAGAGAAATTGGAGGGAGGGAGCAAGAGAAAGGAGAAGAGAAAGAGTGGGGATAAATAAAGTAAAAGAAAGACAGATGGACAGACAGAAGGTATAGGGAGAAAGAGAGAGAGAGAGAAAGAAAGAAAGAGGGGGCATAGGTAAAGAATGTAGAAGAGGGAAGACAAAACTTTAACCCAATGAATATGTCAATGGCTAAACATGTAACTTGACATACATGTACATGTACACGCACATGCATCCTTCATTGTTGTCACCACATATGGCATCAATGCCATGATATTGAAAATTCATCGTGTGGGAAATCATGGGCAGGCAATGACTTTTAATTTCCAAAATGAAAACAAAACCCTGAGGCCTTTCCACATTAATTCATTATAGATTGCATTTCCTTGTCATGTGTTGATACAGCCTTCCTGAAAGTGCCGCCCCCCCCCCCCCACACTCCTCCAGGCCACCCTCACAATCATACAATTTATGTAATTACGTGGAGGAAAGGCTGCAGGTCGTGAATTGATAGTAAATTGACCTTTTGTGCGGTTATATCAACAGTAGATTTCAATACTTTTTTTTTTACTAGAGAAGAAAATAGACAAACAAACCCTGTAATTGACATCAAAGATAGTCCCACTAAATATGTTAAATAAATTGATGTTTTTTTAAAGAAATGTATATATATCTATCATATTGGGCCTTAAAGAAGATAAAACGAGGAGTTCTTATTCCTTTTATGTAGTTTTGCTCGAAAGAAACAAAAAACTTTAAAAATAAAAAAGTGAATACTGTGTCATATATGACAAGAGCCATATATGGAGCAAGGACTTGACCAACAGAAAGACAATTTGGAATCTGATTATAATTACTTGGTAGAAAACGTCTTAAACGTTACTTCCATCGAAATATATAACAAAGTTGCTCAATTAACGCTGGGGTCTGTTTTCCCTCTACTATAGAAGAGTATATTGTATACAAACGAACACTCTTTTTCCACTATCAAATTGCAAAAAGTAGATTAAAGAGAGAGAGAGAGAAGGAGAAAGAGAGAGAGAGAGAAAAAGAGAGAGAGAAAGAGAGGAGAGGGAGAGAGAATGAGAGAGAGAGAGAGAGAATGAGAGAGAGAAAGAGACGGAGGGAGATAGAGAGAGGGGGGAGATGAAACACCGCACAAATATGCAGACGGATAGAGATAAGGAGAGAAGGCATGACAGACAGGAGACAGAGTACCAGCTAGAGATAAAGCATGTAAGCAATGTGGTGTTTATTTGCCCATACTACAGTAGCAACTTACCATCACTATCGCACCCCTCCAGCACGCTACCCTCAGATAGTGAGAGATCTCTGCTTCTGATCTATCTCTAGTGATGGCAAATAACACCATTTGGGGGAGGGGAATACCACGATAACATGGCTCGTTGACTTTACCTTCAATCAAAAGGATGAGAATTTGAATTATGCATGTGCTTAGATAAGGCATTGTATTTACTGCTGTCTCTCTCAACCCAGGTGTTCATTGGCTGGCCGACCTAGTAGGATTGTTCTGTTATAATGCCCATGTGCTGACAACAGCCAGTTGATCCAAAGCTGTGATTTCCAAATCCCTTCTGGAGCACATTATACAATATGATGTGTGCTACACAAAAATATAATATTATAGTTTTAAGATGTAAAAAAGTAAGGATATTCATCAGGCTGTCGTCTTGCAAAATAGGTGTGCTCCTAAAAGGCCTCTTTTAACACATTGTATATATGGTATTTTGTATATTCTAGATATCATTCCGCCTCATCTACACTCTGCAATCACATCCTTTAGAATTATGTTTCTGTCTTTTTTCTTTAAACAAGATCTTCGATCATGTCTTGAAGAATTTGTTTATTGTTCCTCCCATTCTAACAAAAGCATATGGTGAATGTTCAGTTGCCCATGCTACCCCAGCTTTATGGAATACCTTCTATAAGTCTCTTAGAAAAAATACAATAGATAAGTTTGAGTCTGCCCTCAAAGCACACTTATTCTTAATTGATGCTAAACAGATAAATGGAACTCATTAACCTATTTTCTCTTTACTTTTCTTTTCTTTTTCTTCCCAAGCGTGTAGGGACATACTTATATAATGTGTCATGTGCTATACAAGAATACCATTATTATTAGTAGTAGTAGTTGTAGTAGTATTAGAAAGAGTAGAAGTAGTAGTAGTAGTAGTAGTAGTAGTAGAAGTAGCAGTAGTGACAGAAGTAGTAGTAGTTCATAGTAGTAGCAGTAGTAGTTGTAGTAGAAGTAGTAGTAGTAGTAGTAGTCCCTAAGCTTACAACTGAGCCTGTACCTACAGGTTAATGAATGGAGTGTAGCATAGGCATCAATCTCTTCTTTTCTCTCTCTTCTTGTGAGCCATGCTTCTTATCTCTGAACCTGTCACCTCTTTGCATAAACCTCTCGTACAATCGAGGTGAGCAGATCTTCATCTAAATAGGCAAATGCGTACCTAATTATATCGGATCACATCTAATATGGCTTCCACGGCAAGGCGCATTAAGCTCACAAGATATTCCATGAAATGATCAACTTTTAATCAGGGATGATTGTTTTGACATCTCTAGATCTCACACGGAGAGTCGATCATAATATTTTGCATCTTGCATGTCTAAATTGTGGGATATGACTACTACTTTATACCTATAGGCAGACTGTGCTTCCTGTATATGAAGAAAATTCTTTATTTAGTTCTTTATCTTGTCACTGATTCATATATTTGATTTACAAGGACTTTCATGATGTTAAAAATTAGTGTGTCAATGTGTTCTGAAGAATTGGACTTTGATGGTATGTAATAATTTAGTTATAATTTAGTAATAACTTATGTTGTACAATTAGGCTTACAAGCTGCTTTAGAAAACTGCATTAAAGAAATATGCCATGTGTTCTTTACCTGTACATTCATATAAGCTGTTTTTGAATGAATGAATGAATGAATGAATGGTGGTTATTTACCTGACTGCTAACATAAATGCTTGTAAGTAAGCAACCAGACGGCCGACGGCTTTAGGTCCTCTCCGAGGGACCGGGTAATGAGTATTAATGCCTTACCAAAGGGCACTAGCGCATCGCCTTGGTTTCGAACCGGGGTCACCAGATTACGAGACCACTGCTCTACCGACTGAGCTATCGAGCCTAATTTATTAGTTTCTTCTCCACTTTCACCATTTTTTTTAGGAATCTATTTTATTTTCATTTTTTAAAGAAATTTTCATTTATTGTTTATTTGTCATTATTTATTATTATTATTGTTATTTTAACTACTATTTCTGTATTGCAACCATAACTTAACGTTGGATTTCAAATACAAATACAAATAAAAACAGATGCATAACAACAGTACAAATAATGTACAAAAAGTCAAAGAAACTGTAGAGTCTGATACAGTAATATGAACAATGTGGTTAAAAATGTCATTTATTAAAAAGCAAATATAAATTTTAATTTGCTGCAGCATTTTCTTATTGCATGGTATGCAAACAAAGCTTTACAATCAACAAGAAGTAACTCAATGATATTCATAGCATCCTTACTTTGTAGGCTTGTAAGTAACAGAATCCTTATTATAGAGGCGTATAATTCAGCTGAAAGATGGAAATACAGTTCACAGAAACAAGGACAGAGCATTTGTTTTCTAGGTTACGAGCTAACGGGGTTCCTTCTTCCATATGGAAAGGGTTTTTGTTCGTTGGTTTGATTTCTGGCACACTGCATTTTTTTTTACACAGTTTACAGGGCACTTAAGCAGCAGTTTCATTGTGTACTCTTTTGATGCGCATTGCTTGTACATGTATTTGTGTATGGAAATGCTTTGTTGAATGGGGGTACCTGGCAAGGGGGTGTAGGAAGAAAGGGGGTGCTCCGCGCACTATTAAACCTACACATAAGATTATGAAAATCAATGTAATAATATTTTGGATTAATGCCTAAACAAACTAAATCAACGACTTCAAAGGCTCTTTTGTAGGAGGAAATAGTGGAAATTAGAAGAAAAAACAAACTCATTTGTCCATATTTTTGAATGTGTGTTATTGCACTGCAAATCAATGGTCTGGGTCATTATTTAGGGCACCACCCATTTTGAAATTATTTACAGTTTTTAGGCCCTAAATCCGCCAATGTACACTGCATTCGTCTTGCACAAAGGTTTCTTTTTAATCATTCCAAGTTTATCACTGGGTACCCCAGCTCTCAAGAGGAAAAGCCCTGGCATGATAATCAGGTTTATTTTTAGCACTGAGTGAAGAGCTTTGTTTTGCTTCTAAGAGTGAGTGAGTGCTGTGTTGCGATTTCATGGAAACAAATTATACTTGTCAAACAGAAGGGCGCCGCATTTGGGTCTATAAAAGTAGCTCAGTTAACACTTGACAGAATTCATTTCTCCAAGTTAAACTGCTAGAAATTGTACAAAACAAAGCTCATCAATATTGATGTGATTCGACCTACATATTTCTTTTGTTTGTTTTCTGAAAGCTTAAAAAGCTTTGCAAAGTGCACATTACATGACTATTTCAAGTTATCGTTATCTATATTATTATACATATTCAAGAGATGTAATTACAACGCAATCGGGTTTTGTAAAATAATACTATGATAAATGAAATATGTTTTAATGCCCTTGTACTGTCATCTGAAATTTTCTGTACTTCTACAATTATAGCTTTTGTGGATTTCTTTGTCTCTCTCAATCTCATACATCACTTTAAAAGCTTTGCAAAGTGCACATTACATAATTATTTCAAGTAATCTTTAACTAAATTATCTGATATATTCAAGAGATGTAATTACAACCCAATCAGGTTTAAAAATGATAATATTATGATATATACAATATGTTTTTAATACCCTTGTCCTGTCATCAGACATTTCCTGTACTTCTGTTCTTATAGCATTGGTGGATTTTATTTTCTCTCTCAATCTCATACATCACCCTCTTAAATCTTTACCATTAAAAGCACATCAGGACATGCATATAAAGCCCTCATTACCAAGCACACAACATGATAGTCCCTTATGCAGTCGGGACTATTAAAAGCTGAAGTCGATTAGGCGCGGTCTAAACATAATAGTCCCATGATGCCCACCAACTTGACTATGTTAACCTATTGATGTTGACATGACATTTCTTTGGGGAGAGGTAAACTGTTTGTCTGTCATCCATCACTCAGGGTAACCCATGGCAACAGATGAGAGCAACAGACTATATACCGGTATCTGTTGATGCTCCGTGCCTGTCTCGCTGGTAGCTAGGCTGGTAGCTGTTACTGAAGATCAATGCATCTTGAATTATGCAAACAATAATTTGTTTAGTGTTCTGTGAAAACAAACAAAACTAAGCTTAACAAAACAACCAACCCCAAAAATGAATTTAAAAAAAAAATCAAATACTTTAATAATTAACTTTTTTAATTCATTTATTTGGTTGGCTAAACTAATCAAAACAACAAACCGAATAGTAGTAAATGAAAACAAATATGTTTTTGTTACATTACTTTTTTGCTTTGTTATGAGTGTAAAACACACATTTTGATATTTTTCTGAGTCTAAGATATAGGCTGTGATCGCATGTTATTACGAGAACAAACTGTATTCAAGTGGTTAACATATATATTATTGTCATTCAGAATTATCAATCCCCCAAAATAGACACAAAAATATGTTTGTTTGAAAGTTTCCATATTTCTTGTGTCTCATTTTGAGATGCAGATTTCAACAACTATCACTTTTACTTGATGAACAGTACCTCTTGCATCTATATAAGTTTTGTCATGATGTATGTCTGACGTTTCCCTTTAAGAAGATGGGTCCCCCTAATTTTTTCCCTCCGTTTTCATCAGGATTTTACAATATGTTGGCATTGCTTATAATTAATCCAAGCACCACATAATGCAGGGATGATAGCATCATCAGATGGGTTACCATGGCAACGGAAATGAGGAGGATACAAGATGATGGGAGAGGATATCATTTTGACATTCCTGTTCATCTTGTTTTTTAATCAGTGAAATGTTCATTCTGGTTGATAAGTCTCTAGAAAAAACAGAAATATGTTGATGTAGACCATCTAAGATTTGCTGTCTGAACTCTATTTCACCTTCTCAAGAACGGTAAAAGTGCAGGGATATTTAGCCTAGTCTAATTTGCTGCATTGGTTGGTTGTTCTATCAGTTGAAGGTATAGTAGAGCAAGAGACACAGTGATGGGCGTTTTGTTTTACTGTGTCCTCACCTACATGATCCTCATCCCTGTCAAGTACAAAAAAAATACAAAATAAAGAATTATCAAGTGCCTTCTTTTTATGACCAAACTGCATTTCTCTACCGTTATTAATCATTGTTTTTTTAAATGCATGACATATATCCTCCCCAATCCTCCCCCCTCTTGCTCACATGGTGCAACCATAAACCTACTGTATATCTACATCATTATGCAAGCCGATACTTATAAGCAGCATACAAATGAAATATACTGTTTTGATTTTATTTTTTTACATTTGTTTGGGGGTAACATTTTTTTTAAAATCCCCTACAATCTTATATAAAAGTAGGTCTAACCTTTTTTTTAATTTCTTCCTTTGTATTCTGTCAAACCTCATACAAACCAATTCATCGCTGCAACACTAAAGAATCAGAAGTCTTCTTGCTCACTTTACCCCTTGGTTTAATAGACGAAACAAAAGTCACAGTCCCTGGAGCGCATCGAGCTGATGCGTGCATTCTAATTTGATTATAGCTATTCAAAATGTGAAGTCCCGCGGCAAGGTTTACCTGGAAAACGGAAAAATACTATACTCTGCCTTTCACATTAGCATTTCCACAAGGGACACACTGTCAGATAAAAAGCAAGAGAAGAAACTGTCCAAGGCAATGTAGAAAGGTGTGAGAGTTAAAGTGTACAAATCACCCATAAAATATTTTGTTTTTTATTTATTTTTCATTTGTAGTAGTTTGTTTGTTTGTTTGTTTTGTTTTATTTCTGCGTTCAAAACGATACAAATTTAAACTCAAATTACAAAAATTTGAACAACAACAAATATAATAAAAATTGTTTACAAAAGTAATTAAATAGAAAATCATGTACAATAATATCATATAATAAACATATACAAAGCATACAAATAAGATAAGAAATATATAGTAAATACTTTTTATTAAATTAGAGAGGTAATTTAGAACGCAGGAGACCACCATCATGAGTTCCATGTTGTAACACTATATTTACAAAAAATGAGTTTTTGATATTACTTCTGTAAAGAGAGTTTGTTAGTTCAAACACATGATCTTTTAATCAACGTAAATGTGACTTGTGAGTAGATTTCTTGATGCACGTGTAAGCACTCACATAAAATGGAGCCTGTACGGAACCCATTTAATTTGAAAATTGATTATTATCAAATCAATCGACTAATATACTCGAACACAAAATATTTAAGGCAATTAAAATCTAAATTAAGTAGACTGATTTTAATAATACTCCAATAATGACTTTCCCACTACTGTCCAGCAACCTCTTTCTCTTGAGGAATGCTGACATGGCATTTCGGCTGGGCACTGTCGTGACGATATAGGGTAGCAGAGTTTAATTTCTGTGGGCGTTACTGTAGATTACAGCTCATGGCATTTCGGCTGCCATGGTCCGATGACAATATGGTAGCAGGGTTTAATTTTTAGGACGTTACTGTGGATTACAAGTCTCATGGCATTTTTGCTGCCACGGGTCCGGTGAGGATATGGACGCATGGTTTAATTTTGTGGGCGATATTGCGGATTAAAGCTCTGAATGAAAAATTATATCTGCTTATCAGGCTCATTGAGGGTTCATAGATTGGTTCTGCTTGGTGAACCATATCGTTGTGTGTCAGGCACAAGGACCCAAACACACATTTTTGCCAAATTTCTGAACTCTTTCATACAATTTGCTGAAATATTGTCAGTTGAAAACAAATTTGACTAGTAATCGAGTCTGGACTGAAATGTATTATACAGATATAGTCCAGGAACAGGTCAAGTGCAGATATTTTCTTGAAATGTACATCCAACAAAATTGCACAGACTTTCGAGAAATGAACCTAAGGCAATTTCAATAATAGCCTCGCGCACCACCTACTGAAATGTTCGAACATGCCGATACCATATTACATAATCGGAACCTGACTTCTATAAGCAATTCAATATTGTATTGAAATTGACCGTAGATTGATTGTAACTTACGAGTTTTTTAGTCGTTTTATCTGTTTATCTTGTTCATCGTTTTGGATCCTTCTGCCACTCCAGGCATGCAACCATAATCATTGAAGATTTCATGCCCTTGGTGTCTCCGTGGTCATGGTGGTGAGAAGGATTGTCGTCTCTGATTTTGATGATTCTTGCAGGTGTGAAAAATGCAGCCATATTTTGATATAGATTACAAGGCCATGCGTCTCCAATCTCCATACATCCCTTAAGACATCCAAGTCATCTCTTGTTTTCAAACTTTTGAAGTGCGACTTTCTCATGATCTATGCATGAAGGTCATACTGAGTAAATGTATTACTGTGCAATATATCCCTTTTACAACGAGAGGAGAAGCTAACCTTTTTGTTTGAAACTTGTTTATATAGGTAGCATATTCTTTAACCCTATACATTTTTATTTAAAAATCAGCTGATATATATTTATTTTGATGGAGATTGCCTCGATATGACTTAAAACTTTCTCCACAGAGAGAGAGAGAGAGAGATAAATGGGGGGGGGGGGGGTAGTTAGGGAGTGGGAGATAGAGTGGGAAGATGGTGATATCTCTAGATAGACGGCGCTGTAGAAATGCCTATTGTTATTATTATTATTATTATTATATTAGAGCTTGCAGTGTACATTTTTGTTAATATGCTACTAACAAAAATCAATTAAAGTGTAAAGTTCTACATTTTGAGAGAATAATTCTGTTTTGCTCTGGGATAAGAGGAATATCTATCTTTAGCTGCACATAGCTCCTAGAGTGCATTTATTGACCAATTTTTTGCCTAGAATCAGGTTTCTCAAACGTCTTTCAGGCAAATATTTAAGGTGATAAACGCAAAGCCTTTTTCAAACGTCTTTAAATATGGGCATATTGTAACGCCAAAAAAGTGTGTTTTGAATGTGACATACAGCCAGAATCACGTTTCTGAGAGATGATAAACGCAAAGCTGTTTTGAACCCCACATGCAAATCGGACCTCCCAGGTTCATTTCCGGTTCGGAGGCTAGCACGCGCCATGTGCTGTGTCATGTTGTTGTACAAGCATGTGTGTGTAGTTGACCTCCGAGAAACTGTCTGCTTTCCGGGTTAAACGGCGCAAAGCAGCTGCGCAGAGACAAGGCCTTTATTTTGAACCGTGAAGAGACGATAAACACGACATCCCGCAAATCACGTTCGTATAGTGGTGTTCGATAGTGGGGTTCGATATGTACATATCTAGTGGCAAGACACGATAAACGCATCCTTAGTAACTTAAGTAGCTTGACTATCTTCTGGGCATGGATTTGAATATAAATATATGCAATTTTCCAAGCACTAGCATTTAGGAGGAACTTATAGCCACCTTTAAATCTTGAGAAGAAGTGGTGAGGAGCAAGCCGAGATGAGAAGAAGGTTATGATTAAATGTCATCTGGCTTGGAGATCTCCCTAAACCGCAGGGCTTTGGATGTACATATCGTCTTGAGCTTAGCCCTAAGCTGCGTGTTTCATATCGCAGAGCATAGATATGGTGTGAACAGGTCCAGTCTTGTGTTCACACAAGTCATTAGATGTACATATCGTCTTGAGCTTAGCCCTAAGCTACGTGTTTCATATCGCAGAGCATTAATACGGTGTGAACAGGTCCAGTCTTGTGTTCACACTAGGCATTATGTGTAAATATAGTCTTAAGCTTGGCCCAAAGCTGCGTGTTTCATATCGCAGAACATAGATATGGTGTGAAGAGGTCCAGTCTTGTGTTCACACAAGGCATTAGGTGTACATGTAGTCTTGAGCTTAGCCCTAGGCTTCTCGATTCATAGCGGGCAAGGTCTGAACAGGTCCAGCCTTCTTGCATTCACACAACAGTTTTAGGTGTACATGTCATGCAGAGATTAGCCCTCAGATACATGCTTCATATCACCAGCATAAACACAATCTGAACAGGCATTATGTTCACACAAGGGCTTTTTTAAATGTTTGTTGTGAGATTAGTCCTAAATAATGTACCAAATGAACGTGTTTTGAAAATTTACTGTCTTGTGTTAACACATTCATTTAATCCCTTTTTGGTCTTCTTCACATTTGTACAGTTTGAACTGGTACCTTATTGTGTCACTGTATTATTGCTTTTGTAATCTGTCAGCAAATGTCAGAGTCTATTATTTGGCCTCTGTTCAATATCACACAAAGTGAACAGGACCTTTGTTTTGCAACTTGTGTGTGCTTGGCACTGTAATCTAGTATTGATGTCCTGTTTGGTTCACGTTGCATTGTATCGATGGCAAGCCTCCAAGATCTCTAGGGGATGATCACTTTACAATAATAAACATATAAATGATGCTTCAACAGAAATACATATACAGTCAAACCTGCTTTAGTGACCACCTGTCTATAATGACCACATATTTTGTTTCCCTTGAAAATGGTTTCTCATTGAAACATGTACTAAAAATAACCTGTACACAGAGACCACCTGCCTATAAAGAGCATATTTCTTGTCTTCCTTGAGTGGTCTTTATATACAGGTTTCACTGTATCTTTCTCAATACCGTAAAAGTATTTGACAGGGAATCTGCTGTAGGCGGAGCCTTGCTCCTCATCCCCACTTTCTGATACTGTTATCCAAAGAAGATGGTAACATATTGTATCTAGGGCTCATGGGAGAATTAGAAATACCTAGAAAATGTAATTTTACTCTGCTTAACCATGAATAATCTCAATT
>JARBES010000115.1:15800152-15811392 GCA_030265145.1 Strongylocentrotus pallidus
CCCCCCCCCCCCCCAAAAAAAAATATATATATATATATATATATACCACACCACACATAAAGAGTCAACAGTCACAGACAACGAATGCATTCTATATCATGATAAAACCTAGTAAATGTGGATGTGTGTATTGTTCTGTAGTCAATGGCAGGTCCAGGGGAGGGGGAGGGGGAGGGATGCAGACCCCATTTAACTAAAATTGTCTATACCCCAGGCAGAGTCTAGATACATGCCCTTGGGGAAAATGGGGGATTTAATTGCCACCAGTAATCCACAATTGCAGACAAAATATGTACCGTGTCGTAAATTGATTTTCATCTAATGAAGATCTGAATACACTGTATATCAACTCATTAGCATATGTATGGACATACTTCTAGGAAATCATGATACCCCTGTACCTCTAAGAAATGAGTGTACATTTGCAGGAATTGTATGAATCGTTTGATACTATCATTTTATATGTTAATCTTATCTGATACAGGCATAACTACTGTATTATACGGAAAATGTACTGTAGTCTATAATCGCCACTAGATTATGCTTCATTGTATTACATCAATGTATTATAATGAAGTTTAGCATAGTCTACAATCTCAGGCAGTTTATGCCTCATTGTATGATAATTCTCATTCTCATCTCACATGAATAGGAAAGCATAAACTGTAGTCTACAAATAGGAACTTGTTCTGCATTATTAGGAACTTTTAGATTTGCACGTCGACATAGTGGACTGCTCAGGTGACATCCTTTTAAGGCAATGTGACTTCCTTTTAAGGCACTACCGGGCACTGCCAGTGCCTTAAAAGGACGTCACATTGCCTTAAAAGGATGTCACACCTAGCAGTTCACTATGTCGGCGTGCAAATCTAAAAGTCCCTATTGTTATCTAATGCAGATATGAACACAGAAAAACAAAAACCATCAACTCAAATCATATTTGTTTGTGTCTTTCCCAAATGATACTCATTTCCCTGTACAGTAAACTAAAATATTCAGTACATGTTAATTTCATAATTCACTCTGTTCATATTCATTGATTCCTTTTCAATGGGAAAAAATGATAACCTTTCCTACATACAGCCATTGCTAGTTTATATTTTCATTTAACCTGATTCCTGTTCCTCTTTTAATGAGGGATTTGTGTTCTAAAAGTGCACGTTTTTTCCCCTCTTATTTTCCTCAATTTTAATAATATTATATGGCTTTCTAGTAAAGAGTTACATGTACATAACTATCATCTGATGAAAGCCAAAATACCTGGTATGGATAAATCTTGATGCAGACTCTTTCAGCAGACGATATCGACAATGTTAGGGGCTTTTTCTCCAGACTACATGAGCGAGCTAGTTCATCTGAAATATTCGGACTGGAGTCTGAAGGCATGTAGGTGTGTGTAACCCAAGGTGCGGAGCAGGGTTGCGAGAGGAAAGTAAGACATAGCTCCAGGGCAGGTGTGTCATCGCAGATGCAGCCTGCAAACTTTGACGGACGGTCTCTGTCGATATGCAAATTCTTATTTTTCTCTGTGTGTCTCTCTCTGCTTTTTTAAGAATTATCTATCAATCTGTCTGTGCCTGCCTGTGGCCATATCTTCCTATCTCGCTGTCTCTTTTCTTTAATAGCTGTCTGTCTTCCTCTCTCTCTCTCTCTCTCTCTCTCTCTTGGTCTCTCGCTCTTTCTCTCTTTCTCTTTCTCTTCTTATTTTTCTCTGTCTCTGTCTCTCAATCTTTCTCTCTCTTTCTTAGTTTTTCTTGATCTCTGTCTCTCTCAGTCTTTTTCTATCTCGGTCTGCTTCCTTGTCTCTCTGCATCACTGCCTTTCTCTCTCTCTCTCTTTCCGTCTCTCTTCCTTGATCTCCTCCTGCCAACCTTTGCCTTCTACGCCTTAGCTATATCTCTCTTTCATTGTTTTCCTGTCTCTGCCTCAATTTTTCTTTATCTCTCGATTTTATCTCCATTTTTTCTTCTCATCTCCACCCATTTCTCTTTCTCTCTTTTCTTTCTCTCTGTCTCTTATTTTCTTCTCTCTCTCTCTCTCCTTCTCTCTCTCGCCCTCTCTTTCTCCTTTACCTGTCCTTCTCTCTCTCTCTCTCTCTCTCTCTATCTATCTACCTATCTTTCTCTCCTTTTGTCTTTGCACCCCTCTCTCTCTCTCTCTCTCTCTCCTTATACATGTATGTACTGATTTACATTTTAAATATGCAATGTGGCATTAAAATTCATATGTGTTTTTACCCGATTTTCTCTCTGGTACAGTGCGGATGGCAGTAGCGCCCACTCTTCCCAGCATTCCCCCGATGTGAGTGGCGAAGGCCAGAGAAGGAAGAAGAAGAAATGGTTGGATATTTCTTCTGGTGCAATACCCAAATCTTTCAAGGTAATCATATTGATAATCATCACTTTACCCTCATATTTTGAAGTAGTGTGTTATATTATACCTGAATGTACGTGTTAGTTAATTCAAGTAGTAAAATGCAAATTAGGAAAATCTGTGTTGTGTCATTGATTATACTACTAATTATTATATTCCGCTTTTATATAGCGCTTCATACATCGATGATGTCTCTAAGCGCTTTATCGATATATAATTACCCCGGTCATCAGATTCAGGCTAGCCTGCACGCAATGGATGCACATTTCCCATTTAATTCCCTGGGGAGCATTCTAGCCAGGCGTCATTTAAGCCCACACTTGCTCATCTAACCACATTCACTTTCGCATCCTACCAGGTACCCATTTAACACTTCAGAGGAGAGTGGCAAATATAGATTTACTAGGGGCAAATAAAGAGCAAGAAAATGAAACCAAAGAATCACAGTTAAACCACAACTTTTGCCAGAATGACAGCCTTTTTTTCTAGCAAAAGAAAACCTTACACCAATTGCACTAATTTAATGTTGTGTCACTTGTAGTTCAATTTTATAGAAGAAATTTGTTGATTTGGTCAGACTTGCAAATTCCCAAAATGGAATTCACAGGAAATTTGTCTGGTTTTATAGCATATTATATAAGAAAGATGGAAAAGAGCTTTTTAAAAATGGAGATAGTCTAACAGTATACATGCACCTGATGTACATGTACATTATCAGGTGTTCCTTTGGACAATTCCAGTTTTAGCAATAAGCACTGCAATCTATCTATTTTTAGACAATTTCTAAATGTCCCTTATCAATATGTGAGTTTTGTCTAAGCATGATAAGGAATTCTATATAGAATATAGTGCAGGCAAATTGTCGAAACACATCATAATCTTTGATGAAAAACCTGTCTAAGGTGTAATCTAGTTATAACACACTTTTAATATTTGAGTGTGAATAAGGTCTTCCACTCTCTCCCTGCATTATACAGCCTCAAGGCAGCCCTGATAAAAGATTGGGCTGTTATAACCCTAGATTCCCACATGAAGTATCTTTTGGGGGAGGGGGAGGAGGGGGGTTTGTAGAAAAGGGATGATGTAAGCACATTACTAAGCAATTTAGTTAACATGAAATCAAAATCTTTAACGTAAAACCTTCAAAGTCTAATCTGGTCACAAGACGAACCTTAACTTTTGAGTGTGAGTGGGGTCCTCCATTCTCTACCCGCCCTTATGGCCCTCATCTCACCCTCGATAAGATCAAACGATGGGCTGTTAGTATACCCTGGATGCTTTCAAGAAGTGTGTGTGTGTGGGGGGGGGGGGCTGGAGATGAGAGATGATGCAAGGACAATACTAAGCATCAGAATATCTAATGTAGATAGATTCAAAGTCTAACCTGATCTTGGGACACCCTACTTTTTGAGTGTGAATGGGGCCCTTATGGCCCTCATCTCACTCTCGATAAGATCAAACGATGGGCTGTTAGTATACCCTGGATGCTTCCATGAAGTGTCTCTGGAGGGGAGAGAAAGGAGATGATGGTGATGCTGCTCTTTGAAGTGTTATGGAGTCTATACCAAGACCCTAGATATTCTATTGATTTATCTATCATGATGGCTGCCTTGCGGCCACGTTGAATTGCTCTACCTCCTTTGCTCAGCGTACATAAGGATTTTAATTGTTATTTTTCCCCTTATACTCAAAACTATTTTTGGTTGCCCCCCCCCCCCCCCCCGACAAAATATCAGATATTGCTTTGATTTTAGTTGTATTGCATTGTGCAACCATTTCCAATTTGCCGTAAAATTTGTTTCTATCAATAAGCAATGAGCTTGGTTGGGGAATAAAAAGAAGCAATAATTACTGAATATTCTGCTGTTTTATACGTTGTAGACCTCAGCCTACATGGAAAAGAAAACAGAATCTCTGGAATGTATCTTTGATTCATAACAACTTATTAAACTGCAGACTTAGGTGGAGAATGAAAACTCTATGAAAATGGGGAACTTGAAACATTTTATTGCTTAAAGATGAATATAGATAAAAATGAAAAAAATCAATAAAATCTGAAAAGCGGTAAAATAGAAACATTTACTTCTTGATAAACCATTTTAGTATACCGGTAATAATGAAAAATATATTCATTGAATGTTTATCACTAGAGCTGTACATAAAATTACACTTAACAGCCATTTGCTATATTTATGAAGAAGTGTTGCTATGCAATGTTGCTATCTTTAACAATTTAAGTTTTGCCTGGATGTGTTTCCAGTAAATAACTATTAGACTTGCTAGTGTACATCACGTTTCAATAAGGGGGAATCAATAATGAGAATTGTGAAGTTGATATAGCGCCCTCATACCTCAAGGGTTTGTCATCATTGGGAGGTTTTGTGCCAATGCAGGGATGGTGGGTAGGGTGAAGAAATCCCAAATGTATGAATAGGGTGACAAAGAAAGAGAGAGGGAGGGAGGGAGAGAGAGAGAGAGAGGGAGAGAGGGAGGGAGGGAGCGAGAGGGAGAGGGAAGGGAAGGGAGGGGAGAAAGAGAGAGAGAGGAAGAGTGGTGATAGTATTTTGTTGGTTAAAGATTGACGTTGAAAAATAATCAGTGTTATAGAAAATGTACAGAGAAGGAAAGATGAGGAACAAACAAGGGTTGAAAGAGGAACGGGGTGATGAGAGTAAGTGTTAGAGAGAGACAGGGAGAGAGGGATACAGAAAGAGAGGGGGAGGGAGACAGAGAGAGTGAGTGTGTGAGAGAGAGAGAGACAGAGAAACAGAGACAGGAGAAGTACCTCTTTTTTTTTTCATTTGTTGAATATGTTGTAATTATATGTTCATAGTTGCATAATACTTGTATTACAAATTTGTCTCATCATCAGGATTTCCTTTTTTAAATTTTAAATGAAGAAATAATGAATGATTAAGTGAAGTAACATAGATGAACATGTATAGTTCTGTGATGATGATATAACATGAAATTCGTTTTTATAACATTAAATATTTGGCTCACATTTAACCAGGACAAAGAGAATTGAGGGTAAAGATAGAAAGGTACATCTTATGAAAGCATAATAGGATATTGTTACAAAAAATATTCAATTTGATGATACACGTGGAGAGAAGATGATGTTATATTGATATTACCAGTACATTATTTGTTATCAATTGGTACTATTTTATAAGGTCCATATTCATTGTCTTTTTAAAAATAGAAAATTGTGGTATTTACATGATCCTCGTGACAGTACATGTGATGAGTGACGAGTATTATTAAATTGGAATGAACATCTTGTGCTAGAAGTTTATTACACTCTTAGATTAGTCATGCAGTTATTTTGCTTTGACATTTAAAAGTTAAGAGTGTTCACATCATAATGAGCCCCACTTTAGAGCAAATTGTGTAAATTGCTTAAAGATGCAGTATCACTATTGTTGCTCTTTAGCTGTATGTTACCCAAGGCACTGGATTCAATTGCGTCTCTTCTGGACTTTACAGTGCACATTCTCCACTCACTACACTGGGAGCAATCCGTCTACCGTACTTAACTTATTTCATGCATGCATGTGCATTGTCATTTGCATTTATACACCCTGGGTGGAGAGAAGCAATATAGACTAAATGCCTTGAACCTATGTCCTCTGCATCCACAGTCGTGTCACCGGTAATAACCCACTCAAATTTAACACATTCAGCAGCACAGACCATATAATGCTTATTTATCAACAATTTTTTTTGTTTTTTTGTTAATAATAATTATATTATATATCAAGTGTCCAAGTTGTTATTATATGGTATGCATAATGTGCCCGTACATTTATGGCAAAAGCTATACTTAGGACAGTGTATCAGAACTGCTGGCAGTTTGGAAAATGTTTAAAAGCCATTTCACAAGGCCAAAAACATGCATCAAATTTAATGACATACACTTTCCCCCAGTTTTAAGTCATCAAGGCATAAAGACACTGTCTCGGTGCATGACTTGTAAATGTATTATTAGTACCAAGTTTTATAACTTTTTTCTAGACAGTATTCTTTGTAAGTTTGTTATTGCTCTTTGTTTCCATAGTGCATATGTACTATTTAACCCAAAGTCATTTTATATTGTATGACATAAGTTATAACATCTTGACTTCTTAATTGTTATTATTGTATTCTCTTACTCTTTTAATTGGGGTCGAAAGAGCCATTGAAATTAAATCAAATCAAATCAAATCAAATCACGTAAAATCAAATCAAATCAAGTAAAATCAGATCAATTGAGACAAATGCATACCACGTGCTCATAGAATCTCTTGTACATTGAAATATTATTGGAATTCATATATCATTTTATAATTTCATTGATTGTTCAGATTTTCAATATTTTTTGCTACTAATCTTCATACAAAAGAAGTCCCAGCTCCTGTGTGATGTAAAATTCCAACGGCTATTAAATATAAACATTTTCCTGCTAATTGAGCTGTTTATATTTTTTGCAATTCTCTATTCTCTATTTTGGGGATCATCTCTCAAAAACATCTCATCAAAACAACTGAAATCTTTCCATTTAGAATCAGTAAATTTCAGATGACAAAAATCATCTTCTGATATGCACTCATTGCTCATACAACATTCCTCTGTTCAGAGCCAGAAGGGCATTAACATACTTTTTCAGAAGATGATATTACCTTGAGCTCTGGCATTGAAATCCATTCAAGAGGAAGTAGGTCTGTGTGAGAATCATTCCCCCAAAATTATGTTTCGTTCAGGGTTATTGGTCCTGCAAAAATGTAGACAAAATATGACCGAAAGCGGCTTAAAATAGCACCAAGCATCATTTCATCTTCCTTTCTCCGCAGCATTTTATTTTATTTTTTTATTCTGAGAGGCTGCTGTTTAATAGCTGTATTCCCCCGACTCTCATTTCATACAGAAAGTACCATTTGATGTCATGGCAACTATCAAAATAGAACATCAATTTACCTACCAGCGCAGCAAAAATCTGCCATTCTTTGGAACTATTTTGGTAATGCTTCAGATCAATTTCATTTTGGTCACAGTAGTAACTCTTTACATCAGATAATGATGACTTTTTCATGAGTGGGACCTCCAAGTTGACTGAAGGTTGGGAGACTAGGCCTGTTTTCATCAGCTATCCTGATCGCAAATTAGCCAGTTAATTTGTGTCTTAATCAGCCCGCAGTTGCAATTAGCTGGATATTTGGGTGAGAAAATATCCTGAGAAATATTGGTTTTGTTTCCAAAATATCCCACTTTTTGAAAAATAGCAGGCTAATTTGTGCCCGTCCGAGCTAGTTTGTGAGCCTCGGGATAATATCCAGAGTCTGAAAATAGTGGGTTATTTGGCAAACTCGAGCTGATGAGGACTGGCCTAGACCTTTCTAAATTTGGTGGTCATTGGACTTTTTTTTTCAAGATGACCAGCAGTGTTTGAAAGAGAAAAAAAAGAGGCCCCAAATTTGCAAGGGCAACAATTAATAATCACTGCAAAAATCAATGACATTTCGGCAGGCGTTTCAAAAAACCACACTCCAGAGTGAGGGGGGATTTTGTTCTTTCGTCTTGTTTGCCGGTATACTGATGCAACACCGGAATGTGATAAAAATCAACCAATTTTTTGCTTGCAGTGTAAATGCAGCTTTTGAGAATCAAGGTTCTGAGTGATGTCTGACACAAGAGGAAAAAATCACTTGTCATCATGCTATTGATATTGTCCAATATCTAACAACAGTTTCATATAATTCAAGCAAATTCCAGCCCAGTTTTAGGACAATGTCCAGTGAGTTTGTGAATAGCGAGTACAAAGTGCAGGGATTTCAAATAATTCTACAAGTCAATAAAGCAATGAAGCAAGTTCATTGATTTGCACAGGGCCGCAGCTAAGGTATTTATGGGCAGTTTGTATACAGCATGTTCTAGATTAACCCTATTGTCACTACAAACCTTTCAAGCCACTTTTTATTGTAAACCTGAATAGTAGTAATATACTTGGTATTTGATTTGTTATATAACTTTTAATTTACATTTACCGGTTTAATAAACTTTTATATTGTATTTGGACATTTAGCTTTAGCTATTCTAGTACATTTGTTTCTTTGGTCCCTTGGCTAGTCCAGCAATTACCTTTTTTTGTCCGCAGAGAACCAGAAGGGCAATAAGTCTGTGTTAAAATGTATGAGTTAATGACTGTTTGGCTCTCAAAGACCCAAATTTCAAACTCATATGTTAACAAAATAATTTTGTTTGTTCGTTTGTTTTACCTGGCTGTAAAGAAAGCATGTGTTTGCTTTTAAGTACAGGGGCGCAACCAAGAGACCAACAGCTTTAAGTCCTCTCCGAGGGACTTGGTAATGAGGATTAATGCCTTACCAAAGGGGCACTATAGTGCCAGCGCGTCAACTTGGCTTTGAACCCGGGACTGCTCTACACTGAGCCATTTTCATTGTGAAAATACTAATGCTCACATGAAATATTTAGAAATTATTTTGGGGATATGACCAAAAATAAACAGTATTGAATGTAATAACATCTGCTGAGCGCAAGAAGGGTGTATAATACCGTAACACAGATTTAACACCCTTCTGGCCCTGCATGAATAGACTGTACAAAACATTGCTTTCCCTATGGTATAAAGCTAGAGTAAATAAATCAGAAAGAAATATGAAGCATACTGTTTCTAGAAATATATCCCGCTGGCTCAAATAAACCTATTTTGGTGGACTTTGAAAATATTTATGTCAAAAGGACAGCAACAAAGGGGAAAAAAGGAGGCAAATTTGGACAATATTTTTCACATTCCTCAAATCACCGAACCATGCCATGTCTGTTGTCTCTGGGTGTTTATGTTTCGGCAAAATTGAAATTCCAAGTTCACGCCCGCTTGAAGAATTGGAGGGTACACCATTAATTGCAACAGTCTGTATTTGACAGGAAATAAATCATTTTTATTGTGGACAAATCAGCACTGGATAGGGAATGTTTAATGTTTTCAGAGTGTGCTCTGAAGTGCTGCAGTAGCTCATTTGTTCAAGGTGTTCTCAACTATGCATTCATTTGTGCGTATTTAGTCTGGATTTATAACAAATGTGTTTTGTACCATCAAATGAGCATCTGATGACAGGGATTTAGCTGTCAAAATAGTGGATTCTAAGCTGTCGAAACTGAAAGAAATGGCAAGGTCAAGAACAGGAGAATCCTAATTGGTGTCTTTCACTAAAAAGCTTCTTTTTATCATCAACAACTACCTAACAATGACCAAAGGGACTCATTTACGTCTCGTTATCGCAATGCAAATGTTATTGAGCTGTTGACTTAAGGAATCTCTAAAGCTTAAAAAAAGGCTTCAGAAGATCTTCTTTTTGGATTGTTCAATTATTGAAGTTACGCTTGTAAATCCGTGCATGTGTTGCGACATAAATGGAGAAATCGTTTTTGGAGTCTTTCTAGATGCAGTTTGCAATTTACTTGGAAGGATTTGTAATCTTACAAGCTGAAATCTACCATAGACATTCTGCATTGGAAATTCACGTTTGGAAACAAACCAGTAATTAAAAAAGAATTTTGGAGTACCTGGACATTTTGATTGATATATTGCATGGAAAATCATTTTTAGGATCTTTGGAAAGGAATTAAGACAACCCTCTTGAATATAACTAAAAATGAGCAACGCATACTTCCTTCAAGAACTTATGTGGAATACTTTATAAGGAATTTAGAGATAGCAGTCTGGAATTATATTTTTTCAAAGGAGCAAGGAATCATTCTCAAAAATGTTTAGAATAAGGAGAGCAAAGAGCTTGAGCGTGAGTATACATCAATATTCTGGATTTTTAGTTAATCTTTCACGTTACAAATGTATTTCTTTAGAAGGATATTGAAATTTGATACCTCACATAGGTCTACTTGACATTTTTTACAATGTGGTTCACTCAGTGCTTCAAGTTTAAGGTTGATATCAGGTACAGATTTAAGTCTGAGTAAGCGACCACCTGTATAGAAAGACCAACTGTCTATAAAGACCACATTTTCTGTTTTCCATGAATACATTTCTCATTGAAATGTGTACCAAAGGAAGCCGAACATAAAGACCACCTGCCTGTAAAGACCTCTTTTCTTGTCTCCCTTGAGCGATCTTTTTGTACAGGTTTCAATGTAGTACAAATTCTATTCAAATACAGCAGTTTTTCTCATTAATTTGCTTTTGTTGGAGCATGACTTACTAATTTAGAACTGAGGTTGGAATTGTCTGGAGTGTATATATATAAATATATGTTTTTGAATGCTTTTTTATATGATTGTATGTTTGATGTAAATTTGCATTTTTAGTCTTTGGACTTTTTGATAAGTCTTGAATAAAACCTCATTTGAATTGAATAGAATTGAATGAGGACACAATTTCTGTTATCTTTTTTGATGAAATGGTCGTTTTGCCATATTTTTTACAAATACTAAAGGTAGGCTTATGTAGCATTTGAATATATAACTTGTTCCCATAAACACTTAATATAGCGATTAACATATAAGGTTTAAAATATGAGCTGATTTTAAAAAGCACCTGTATATTAATGACCTATTCCCACATTATTCTTGTTTCTAAATTGCAAAATACATGAATTATTATCCTTTTACAAAATGCTGTACTTTCAAGTCTTTGTTAGTCAATATTTGTATTTTTCCACAAGCTTCTAATTATCTTTCATAAACCCTCCCACAAAAGTAGTCACAAAAAGAACAGTTGTGTGGGCTGAACAATAAGGCTGAGGCATTCTACGCAAGCATTTTTTTTTCTTTAAATGCGGTTAATTTTGTAATACTAATTGTATGTTCAAAGCAACCAAGTGTAGCAATGTGAGACAAATACACCCTCATCCTTA
>JARBES010000115.1:16082244-16118393 GCA_030265145.1 Strongylocentrotus pallidus
ATATATAATGTGTATAATATGCTCCAAAAACTCTAATGAAAAAGAAGAAAAAGTTTGTTAAAAATGTTATGTTATGACCAATAAAATCACTAAATACACCAAAAAAACAAATTAAATGTTACAGGATTTTAACAAGTTCATATATGTTTAAAAAAATTGTATGTAGGCGCTCAATCTGCTGGGTATGAATTCATTGTGGTATCACATATTTTTCCATATTCTCCAGCTGGAGTTATGTCAGACTTGAATTCAATGGGTTGTGATATAAGTTACAAAATAACAGAAAAGACTTTGGTATGAAAGGGGTTAATCACAAGTGAATTGATCTGACAAGGTGTTTTATCTTTCTACATAAATTTGCTATTGCCACAGGCACAAAATGGCTTTCAAACTGTTTTTAGGGTTACCCTTCAAGATTTCATATCTCTGAGAATGATAACAATTGAAACAGTCCAGACCACCTGATCGGGGGCATATCATGTGATGAGGACACAAGCTCTTCGCTCCATTCTGCAACTTTTGGTTAAAAAATGTATTGTTTTGAGTTTGTGACATGTACATTTACAGGGACATGTATTCAATTTTCAGAAAAACATTGTATGTAACAGATGAAGGATCTTCTATACTGATACAGATTTAGAGCAAGCATGTTAGTGATTTTAAAATCACTAAAATAAATGTTGTAGCCAGAAGGTTCTTTATAATCCCACGACATGTACATTCCGTAGGAATTTATACATATGATTGAAAAATTCCCAGTTTAATAGTTTTAGAAGTAAATGGACTTGTGTCTGTTTTTTCTTGCAGCTGGTCACATATTTGCTGTCGGTGGCTTTGACGGCAGGGACCATCTCAACACGTCCGAGAAGTTTGATCCTCATACAAACAAGTGGGTCAATCTGGCGCCCATGGCAAAAGCACGGTAGGTGAAATCATCTCTTCAGGGCCAGAAGGGTCTTAACTTTTGCTTTAAGTGTATGAGTTTAATGGCCTTCTAACGCTCAGCAAATGAAGTATAGTCTTATGTTCATTACCTCATGCAAGACTCTACATTAAAGCCTTTCTGCACTAGTTTGGCCAGGAGGGATTAGACCTCCCTGCATGGTCACTGACAGGTGATTTACTCATCAAATAAGCTCTCAATTAACATAAGAAAAAGGGGACCATGGGGGACCAACAGGTACCGATTAGGCAATTTTTGCTATATAAAGGGCGCAAGTAGCAAGTAGTGCAGTGGGGCTTTAACTTTTTTGGAAGGGGGTTTGAACGGATCAGTTTACAGTCTGGGGGATTTGGGGGACAACTTGGGGATTCAGACTTTGATTTTGGGCACCCATGTGTCCTGGGCGTCTGTTACCTGTCGAGCACCATCATATCTATGTAATCAAATACAATTTTGAGAATTAGCTGCAATGAAAGTCGGGTTAATGTATGATTTGTAAACGTGTAGTTTATTTCTTCTTCTTCTTTACGTGCCATGTCCTGAGACGTTGGCGACCATGGAATGCCACAACTCTCTGTCCCATATTCTATGAAGTAATTCATTCTCACCGAGATCAATACCATTTTCAGAATCTCACTCCTTAAGCTACTCATCCACAGAATCCTCCTTATACCTCTACTCCTCCCCTCGATTCTTCCAGTCAGTGCAGCTTTTCCAAACCATTCTTTCAAATAACATGACCCAAGAAGCTCCGCTGTCGACCTCTTATACTATTCAGAAGCTTTCGTCTTGTTCCTGCCATGGCAAATACCTCATTATTAGAAACTTTTCTGTCCATGAAATTCTTAGCATCCTTTGTAGTCTATTTAGTTTATTCCAAAAAAATTATGTTGGCACTAATGTTCTGTCCTCACAGTGAATTTTAGATAACTGTGACTATTAACTCTGGTTACTAGATATGCACTTTACACTTAATCATGACTTTGCTTTGATCGCAGGAGAGGTCTCGGCGTAACGCAGCTAGGCACTCCTATCTACGCCATCGGAGGACTGGACGACAACCTCTGCTTTAGTGAGGTGGAGCGGTACGATCCTCAGACCGACTCCTGGAGCTCTGCTCAATCCATGAACTGTGCCAGGGGTGGTGTAGCAGTGGCTGTTCTGAATGGACGCATATATGCTGGTGAGTACCTCCATAGAGGTGTTGTGGGGGTTTTTCATAAAGACTAAGTTCGACTTAAAGTTGGACTTAACTATGGCAGGCTGTTCATGCCACTGTTTGCTCTCTCCATTAACTGGCATTGGTCTCTCAAATGACGTACAAATCATGGTCACACATCTACAGAATTTACATTTTTAGGATAATTCATTATTGAAAGAAAATGTAATATCTGAAGATCATAATGGTGAGAGCAAACAGTGGCATGAATGGCCAGCCATAGTTAGGTCCAACTTAAAATCAATCTTAGTCTTTGTGAAACACCCCCCTGGTCTAGTGCATATGTCACCGGACTGTGGCTCTCATGCATGGTTCGCGGTTCGAGTCCCACCCTGGCACTAGTGTCCTTTGGCAAGACGTTAATCTACATTTGCCGCTCTCCACCCAGGTGTTAAATGGGTACCTTCATAGATGTGTTGTGGTCTAGTGCAGTTGTCACCGGACTGTGGCTCTCATGCATGGTTCGCTGTTCGAGTCCCACCGCGGCACTAGTGTCCTTTGGCAAGATTTTAATGTACATTTGCCACTCTCCACCCAGGTGTTAAATGGGTACCCGGTGGGATGAGAACATTGATGTGGTTGTATTGACTGTCCCCTAGAGGAAAGCCTAATTTGAAGTTGGTTGCTACTAATGTGCATTAGTACACTTAAACAGACATGCAAATAATGATTGATGCCTCCTTACTGTTATAATAATGATAATAACGATTGTGTATATATAAATGTCAGAACTTCTTACCTTTATAAATACCCTTCTAGTTCTAAGCAAATGCTTTCAATGATAGTCCTTATCGTTACACGGTTTCCTTTCTAGTTGGAGGCAACGATGGATCATCAACCCTGAGTTCTTGTGAGCGCTATGACCCCCATCTCGACAAGTGGACCATAGTATCACCTATGAACACCAGGAGAGCCGGGGGAGGGACTGCAGTCATCAACGGTTTCCTCTACGCTATCGGTAAGGGACCCTCTGAACCCCAAATTTCCACTTGCTTGCTAGGTGCCTTGTCTGTTCTAGACGTTTGCAATCAAGGCTTTCCATCTACGTAGAAGTGTCATAGTCTAGTGGTTTAAAGCACTTGACTTGAAATGTCGTGGTTCGATCCCGACACGGCACTAATGTCCTTTGGCAAGGAATTAATCTACATTTGCCACTCGAATACCCAAGAGAGAAATGAGGACCTGGTTAGTGGTAGGATGATGAAAGTGTTTGTGTTAGTAATTGCCTATGCCCTCACGGTGACCATATGGTAGAATTACGCCCCAGGGAGTGGAGATGGTGCACATTGTACGTGAATGAATCCGACGACCGGGGTAATAATATGTGTAAAGCGCCTTGAGACGATATTCCGTTATAAACGCTATATAATTCCATATTATAATATTATCTACTTCTTATCTCTGGTTCTTGTAACTTATTTGATGCATTGTCTCCCTCTGCTTCTCTTTCTCTCAATTTTTCTTGTCGGTATCCTTTCCACTATATTTATTTAAAAAAGAGGGAACACAATTTTTTGTAACAAAATGACACTTTGGAGATTGTTTCATTGTCATTTAATATGCATTATCGGTAGGTTTCATGTGCATCTCATGTAATCTCAGGTTTAGCATTTAAGAGGCTAGAGACTAAGCCTGGGAGTATTTGGGCTGTCAACATGACATATATTAGCTGAAAAGGGTGTTAGAGGAATCGATAGAGCCAGGGTCTATCCAGTTTATCTCTGTCTTGCATTTCTACACCTTTTTAGTATCAAATTCAGAACTGAAGGTACAGGTTTAATCATTACAAATAAAAGAGAAAGATTATTTAATACATTTATTGAGCATCCCATGTAAAAATGCCTTAAAGCCTATCTGCACTAGTTTAGCCAGGAGGGATTAGACCTCCCTACATGGTCACTGGCAGGTGGTGATCTCATCAAATCAGCTCTAAATTAACATAAGGAAAAGGGGGACTATGGGGGACCAATGGTCACCACTCGGGCATTGTTCGCAATATAGAGGGCGCAAGTAGATACAAGTAGTGCAGTCCCGCTTAAATGTCTAAAAGTCATAGATCTTCAAATGCAGAGCTGACTGTATATTCTTTGTCATACTCATAGCAAACAATTAAAAAAAAGAAGCATTTATTTGGAATCTGGATGTAAAATGTCTTATGTTTTCCTTGTTGTATTTTCCATTTATGAATGTTCTCCTATTTTATGATTCCCAGGCGGTTTTGACCACAGCTCACCCCTGAACACGGTGGAACGCTATGACCCCAGGATGAACGACTGGACCAGCATGGCCCCCATGTCTACCAGTAGGGGCGGAGTGGGCGTGTCGGTCCTAGGGGGCAAGATCTTTGCCATCGGGGGACACAACGGTTCCAATTATCTCACGTCAGTCGAATGCTATGATCCACTTACGAATAGGTGAGAGAAAAGAGAATCTGGGAAATGATGAGGGCAAGTCTCTGTTTCTCATATAACCATGGCGCTCTTAACGTTTTCCTGTTTTGTTCAGTTTTGTTCAGTTCATTCTATTAGGACTATTTATTTCAAAAACAGAGTATTTAACAGGTGGAATGGCAGCAAGGATAAAGCAATGTCCTAGGAACTGCATGTATAACAATCTGGATTTGAAAGAATATGTATGTTAGTGCTCTTATGGCCTTAGGTGTACAAGGCAATCCTCAATTATCAGCATCCTCGATAAAGCCATAGTAGGTCCATGGGTATTGACATTTATAAACATACATATATATATAAATATATTTATACATATACAGTCAAACCTGTCTACAGCGACCACCCAAGGGAAACACAAAAAGTGGTCTTTGTAGACAGGTTCCTTTAGTACATGTTTCAATGAGAAACCATTTTCAAGGGAAACAAAAAATGTCTTTGTAGACAGGTGGTCACTAAAGCAGGTTTGACTATACTTGATATCTTAGAAGTCTACTTAACCAGTAATCAATTTCAAGCGTGCATGCTTGTTTTTTAATTTCTTGGTAAAGTAAGCCTTATTCCATTCAAACAATTATGAAAGTATCAACCTATATTTTTTCCTTTTCCTTCTTTTACTTTCCTTGCTCAGTTGGTCAGCTGTCCAAGACATTGGGACCTGTCGAGCGGGAGCAGGGGTTGCCATCTGCCATTGCCTTATTTCATCCCTCAAGGAGATTCCAAGGCCGAACATGGTGAGCTGCGTATGATACAGTGAGGGCGTCAAGAATGGCAGTGTCTTCAAGAGAAGAACAAAAAACTCTGTTGAACATTGATAGACGATAAATGCCCTGGATGTTGATAGGTCCAGCGTATTGAGCCTCTTGAGGGTGAAGACAGAATAGAAACTTTTTTCAGCCAATGGTTTTGTATCCAGTGGTTCCAATTGCACCTTGAGTCCTTGGTTGTACAGACTGGTTAGACCCTCTCAGGTGACTGGAGTGGTGGTTCCAGTGACCTCTACTGTGTCATGACGTTTAGGACAAACTTGGAAGGACAAACTCTGAAGGAACTCCTTGATGCCTTGTTGACTATCCGTTGACATCTGCCTGTACTGCACCTGAAGAACCTAGGCAGAATAGAAAAACACTCCAAAGTCTGTGACAATGACTCTAGGGATTACTTTACCTTGATGTTCTGGAACTCTTTTCTAAACTCCCATGGTTATAAAGGATCCAGTGATTCCTTGTTCATCTGGAAGTCTTAAACATATCCTTGAGGATCACTTGTACTGATGAATCCATGTACTCCGACTGGACGTTGAGGTTCTTCTGGAGATCTCCTTACCTCCTGCCGTCATCAATTGCACCTCCTTGGAAATCTTCAATCGGAAGCTTCAAGCAGAAGGTGCAGCTTATTAAAGCCCATCTGTACTAGTTTACATGAGGGATTAGACCACCCTGTAAGGTCACTGGCAGGTGGCTATCTCATCAACTCAGCTCTCAATTAACATAAGAAAAAGAGGATCATGGGGGACCAACAGGCACCAATTACGGAAGTTTTCTATATAGAGGGAGCAAGTAGCTACAAGTAGGACAGTGTGGCTTTAAGCTCTGTTAAGCTTCAGTCTGTTCTGTAGCTGCACATGGAGTTCTTGTAGAGCCCTTTTCACTTGCAATGTACACTCGGCACTTGACAATTAGCACAAGGTACGATGATACGCCAATAGCTGCCTGTACTATACTGGAAGAAAGAGGAGGAGGTCTGGATACAGGCCATTCTGGGACACTACAATGCAATGCATTCAGTGACTGAAATGGCACCATGAAAGACAGACTAGGACATGAACAGAATCCAGAGCTCCTACACCTTGAGAGACCAGGGACCTGTTTCACAAAGCCTTTTTTCATTGACAAATGACAAAAATCAGGGACAAATCTGCTGATAACCAATCAGAAGCAAGGATTTCAGTAGCTTATAACAAAAACTGTCATTTGTCACTGATGACAAGTTTTGTGAAATGCCCCCCTGCTCAATAGATTCAAGCCTTCTGCATGTTCTTGTGGCTGCATCATCTTTCAATAAATTCAACATACCCGGTACTTACAGTGTACATGTATGTGAGTGGTGCGTGGAAGCATGTATACAAGGAATGTCGCTTCTCTGCTATGAAGACATTTAAAATCCAAATGAGGATCTATGCATCATTAATTAATGTTGTGCTAATGACTTCATTAAGTGCTATGGTGTCTTTGAGTGTGAAATAAGAAAAGGCATTTTATGTTTTATGATCAGTACAGCCGACCACTGTCATATCTGCATCATAATGTATTATTCCAAAGTGTCTTCATATCTTTTCATATTTTACACTTTGGTCATTTACAGTAATACATCTCTGCATGCTGCTAAATGTATGGTGTCTTTGAGAAAAAAAGGACAAATCATCTCTAAAGTTCGGAGGACAAGGTGGTGTGCATTTTGCACACACTGTCCTCTTTGGAAGTTATTGCCTTTTCTTCTTATTCATACAAGTGGAACAATGTCATGTACTTTTTTACAGTAAAAGGCTGAATAAGTAGACAGTCGAGAGTTGTAATCATTGCAATTTAACTATACCGTGCCACTCGTCATGGTACACACTGGGCCCTGTCTTACGGAGTGTTGCGATAGATTCAGAAAGTGGGAATTGCCTATCTCCTAGATACACAAGGTTACTATTGATACCATTTTCAAGTTAATTTGCCATTGATTTGGATCGATCACAAATCTTTATAAGATGGAGCCCAGGTATAAACGTGTCAAATAAAAACGGGATTATAAATTTGGAAGGTTATGTCTTTTTCATTGTACAGTGAGCTCAAAATACATAAGGTGGAATCTGATTCCTTCCGATATGCTTATCAAAATGGTGAAAATAATCTTGTAGTTCATTCTGCAATTTATTCCTGATGGCTCTGTTGGCTCTGTTGGCTCTGTTGGCTCTGTTGGCATGTTTTTGGTGTAAAGTCATATCGAGGGTTCAGTGACACAAAGACGTAACTCCATATTTTGCCAAAATGAGCATTTGATATCAAAATGATCAGAAAAATGTGGGCTTTCCCGGAAACACAAAGACTTAACTCCACTCAACACCCCATTGAAGTCAATGGCTAGTGAAACATAGACTTAAGTCCTCAAGGCCCAAGTGCTCAGTGACACATAAACCACTTTTTCTCAAAATGGCCAAAATGGAGTTACATCTTTGTGTCACTGACCCTTCGATATGTAGTTGATGAACATGAATGATTTGAGCAGTTACTGCTTGATGACATGCAGAGTCTGAGTTTGCTACATGCATAGCTTCCAACCATACCTATTTTGGAGGAATGATTCCAATTTTTTACCTTCAAACTAGTTTAATGAATCCAATACTCATAGATCTTTGTATCAAAGCGTACAAAACGCTCTGAATTTCTAATACAGTGAAACCTGTCTATAAAGACCATTCAAGGGAGACAAGAAAAGTGGTCTTTATAGGCAGGTGGTCTTTGTAAACAGGTGCCTATAGTACATGTTTCAATGATAAATCGTTTACAAGGGAAACAAAAAATGTGGTCTTTGTAGACATGTGGTCACTAAAGCAGGTTTGACTGTATTGTCATTGGAAATTCCTTATATTTGCCATGGAAGGTTGACAGATGTGTACATGTAGTTTAATTTAGTATTTGAGACATGGTTTTCAGGAAGCACTAAGGAACTCCCGTCTTGTATCAGATGATGCCTTTGCATCTGTAAGCAGATTGCTTGATAAAAACGACAGCCCCAGACTGATGAGAGATGACAAACGAGTCATGGTGTTTACATGAATTAGTAGCAAAGGTAAAAATTGGTGCAAAGCTTCTTAAGGCCTGCTTGTGAAAATAGAGTAATGAAGACTATAGCAGTATTGATATAGACCGCTTGACATTTTATGAAAATTAAAAACATTATTGAATATTAAATCTACATGTACGGTAGATGTACATGTATAAATTTGTGATTGTTTGGGGCCATTCTAGTTCAGCCTCGTTCACGCACCATGTGGTAACCTCTTAAAAAACCTGGGCCTTGTGTCATAAAACTTGATATCAATAACAAGTTACAATAACTGTTATAAGCTACAGAAATTGTGGCATCCGATTGGCCGAGAGCTAATTTTGTCACAGAATTTTAGTACTTGTTATTGATAACAAGTGTTATGATACAGAACAAGTGTTATGATACAGGGCCCTAAGCATCATATTAATGAAGGGGTATGCCAAGTGCTTGTAACAAAATGTCTTTAATAGATCAAGGAGTATGTATGAAGTTTGTTGCATACAGCGTTTATTCATTCACACATTATGGCCCAAATTCACAAAGGAGGTTTGTCGACAAACCTTAGTTTTTGTACGTCATATGACACGTTTTACGCGTTTTTTACAAACCTGGTTTGTAAAGAACAAAAGGAGGTTTGGCGAAACAAAAGGAGATTTGAGCTCAAACCTTGCTTTGTGAATTCGGGCCTATATGGTTCTTATTTGGTTATTCAGATAAACCTCAACAAATCAAAGGATTTAAAAAATAGAACATTTGAACATAATTGGACCAGATATATTAATGTTTGGTTGTCTGACAGTAACAATCAATGGTTATTTTCAGTTTCATGGATTAATGGGAAATTGTGTACTGGTGTTGGATACCATAAACTCGCATGTATTATTTGTTATTTTGTTATATTTTGTATATAAGAGATACGTTTTGTTAAAACTGAAATATCGTACAAACTTTTAATGATGAGAAGCATATTTGTTCTCTTTCACAGCAATACTACAATTTTTTTTAAATATGAATTTTGTACATTTATCGACTTATAGGTACTGTTATTTTATGTGTATTTCGTTATGTTTTTCATATATGGTGGATGTGACCAAATAAATAATTCATCATTAATAATCATAATGTGATGTTGCCACTCGTGAATGGTGTATTTATGCTCATAGAAGCAGCATAAAATCTCAATTTTGCAAAGAATTCAAAATTTTTACTGAACTTTTCAGTTTATACACAGTATGAAATGTATGTTGGTATGAAATAATTCATTTTTCAAATATCAATATTGCGTAACATTAGGTGTCGAAAGTGATGTCTAATTGTATGTTTATTTATATGTACATGTTGATTAAACTGGAGCTACAATATTCAGACTAGTTTGCAAAGAGTTGATTTTTCGAAAATAGTTACTGTGTTATTCTAGGTGCTTCTATTTCACAAGGCTGTATATTTTCTAACTCAAAAGAAAATGGGTTTTATGGAAACTTATAATTCTTTGCTGGCTATCTGAAATGTATATAATTATAAAGAGCAAAACTTGTGCAACTACCGTGATATTAGCCTCCTATAGATGGCTCTTGAATATCAATGCAAAATATTGTTCTTGTTTATATCACTTTCATCCGAAACTCTTCCATAAACACTGTCTTCCAGTGTGTTTTGATGGTGAAATTGGTTCTTCTGTGATGTATTGTAATTTGTAATTCATGAGATGTAATATTTTTCTACTTATGTGGATGTGACAGAGCATAAAAGAAATAAAGAACAAAAAATAAAGCAATTCTTTGTTTGTCTTACTTTTGTTTATGTTGTCTACATTTTGATTCTCAATTCTAGTATGTCAAATGAACCGATGAGAGCAATTGATAAACAATTTAAAGCAATTTAAAAGTTGCTATGTACATTTCTAACAGAGAGAAAGGATCTGCAAATATCCCCGATTTGTAGTCGATTCTATTTCCTAGAGATTCGGTTTCTTGATTTAAGGAGATTCTTCCAGTTGGAGTTTATTGAGATATTTTGTTGTAATCGAATAGTATGATAATATTCAAAGGGCTTAAGATGTTTGTCACACGGGTACGCCCTCTACCCCTAACACTATAAGAATGACACATAGAACAGAATTGAAGAATCAGTAGAAGAGAAATGAGAAGAAGAGGGAGAAGAAAAGAAGAAGAAGCCGGAGAAGAACAAGTTGGAGAATAGAAATAAGTGGGTGAATGAGAAGAAGAAGAAGCAGGGGAGCAAGAGAATGAGGAATAGAAGAAAGAGGAGAAGGAGAATGAGGGAAATAACAAAAATAAAGAAATACAAATTAATAACCGATTTAAACAGATAAAGTATCCAATCCGACGTTTTTGTGGTCACTGAAGAAGGTTGACGAATTTATAAAGCAGTGCTACGGTTAAGGATGATCACCCCCCCCCCCCACCCCCGTCGCCAGAATCTCACTTGTAATTATTAAGAACCTTGTTTTTTCCTGTGGAGAGGCCAACGTTTTGAGACGGTCTTTCTTTACACGGTAGTCCGCGCATAAATAGGAAGGGTATTACGAGAATACGTTCCACTGAATTAGAATTTACTAACCATTATTTGTAAAAGTTATTTAATATATATATTTTATGTAACGTCCTTCTTAGATTAAAAAGGGCTTCTGCCGCTTGTGGCACATGGGGTACCCATATGGCCATCATTATTATCATTATCGAACAAAAAATTAAGATGAAGACCCTCGACACCATAGGTGTAAATATAATTTTTGCACCTCCTTACTGACCGTAAAATAGTCAGAGCCACCAAATAATCAAGAAAGAATACGCTTGTATGTTAATACCGTGAAAGTAAAGAAAGAAGAAGAAATAAGCCGTTAATATATGGCAATGGATTATTAGTTTCCATAAAACCCATTTCCTTTTGAATTCGAAATCTAATGTCTTTGGTACATTACTAGGGCGTCAGTGCAAGAGACAACTAACAGCCACAGTTCACAAATATTATGCTTCCGAAATCTCTTGATAGTGATTCCGCACAGGAAGCCCATATGGGCACCCCATGTGCCACAAGCAGCAGAAGCCCTTTTTAATCAAGGAAGGACGTTACATAAAATATATATTTTCATCATATTTTAAATAAAATGGTTAATAAATTCAAACTTGTTATTATGATCGTTTTGTCTTTAATTTGTCAATTACTATATAGGAAATATATAAACATAATATTTTTCGAATATCATGCCATATTTTGTTCCACAAAATATATCAGATTATTCTTTTGAGCGAAGCAAATGTGATATAAAACACACCTCATGCGGAAATGCATATTCATTATAAAACTCATGACTATGCATGTTATGAATATGCATACTCATTGAAGGGCGATCGACTGGACGGCTGGTGACATCAATATGTACATGATTGTTTGTTCACGTTCACACAATACACAATCCATCTCTTTCATCTTTTGGTTATTTTTAGTTTTCATGGATCAATGGGAAATTGTGTACTGATATTTGATACCATAAACTCTCATGTACTATTTGTCATTTTGTTGTTGCTCGTTATATTTTGTATATAAGAGATATGTTTTGTTAAAACTGAAATATTGTACAAACTTTTAATGATGAGAAGCCTATTTGTTCTCTTTCACAGCAATATTACACATTTTCAAAATATGAATTTTGTACATTTATTGATTTATAGGTATTGTTATTTTATGTGTATTTCGTTATGTTTTTCATATTTGGTGGATGCGACCAAATCAATGATTAAATAATCATAATGTGATGTTGCCACTCATGAATGGTGTATTTATGCTCATAGAAACTGTATATGGCGTCAAAATCTCACTTTTGCAATGCATTCAAAATATTTACTGAACCTTATGGATTTTGGTATGAAATAATTCATCTTTCAATCATCATTATTGCGTAACATTAGGTGTCGAAAGGGATGTCTAATTGTATGTTCATGTACATGTACATGTACATGTAGATTAGACTGGGCTTACGATTTTTAGGCTGGTTGGCAAAGACAGGATATTTAGTTGATTTTTCGAAAATTGTTACTGTGTTATTCTAGGTGCTTCTATTTCACAAGGCTGTATTTTTTTTTAATTCAAAAGGAAGTGGGCTTTTGTGGAAACTAATAATCCATTGCTAAATTCTTGAAATGTATATAAAGAGCAAAACTTTTGCAACTACCGTGATATTAGCCTCTTATCGATGGCTCTCGAATATCAATGCAAAATAAAAGAATATTGTTCTCGTTTATATCACTTTCATCCGAAACTCTTCCATAAACACTGTCTTCCGGTGTGTTTTGGTGATGAAATTGGTTCTATTGTGGTGATGCGTTATTACAATGTACTTGTAATTCATGAGATGTAATATTTTTCTACTTATGTGGATGTGACAGAGCATAACAGAAATAAAGAAACAAAAATTAAGTAATTCTTTGTTTTGTCCTACTTTTGTTTATGTTGTCTACAATTTGGTTTTCAATTCTAGTATGTCAAATGAACCGATGAGAGCGATTGATAAACAATTTAGAGCAATTAACTATTTGCTATGTACATTTCTAACAGAGAGAAAAGATCTGCAAATATCCCCGATATGTAGTCGATTCTATTTCCTAGAGATTCGGTTTCTTGATTTAAGGAAATTCTTCCAGTTGGAGTTTATTGAGATATTTTGTTGTAATCGAATAGTATGATAATATTCAAAGGGCTTAAGATAATTGTTTGTCACACGGGTACGCCCTCTACCCCTAACACTATAAGAATGACACATAGAACAGAATTGAAGAATCAGTAGAAGAGAAATGAGAAGAAGAGGGAGAAGAAAAAGGAGCAAGAAAAGGAGGAAAAGAAGAAGAAGCCGGAGAAGAACAAGTTGGAGAATAGGAATGAGTGGGTGAATGAGAAGAAAAAGCAGGGAGAGCAAGAGAATGAGGAATAGAACAAAGAGGAGAAGGAGAAGGAGGGAAATAACAATAATAAAGAAATACAAATTAATAACCAATTTAAACAGATTAAGTATCCAATCTGACGTTTTTGAGATCCCCGTCGCCAGAATCTTAGTGTTTTCCCCTGTGGAGAGACTAACGTCACGGTTTTGAGCCAATCTTTCTGTACACAGTAATCTCACATAACGAGGGTATTAGGAGAGTACGTTCCACTGAATCGCCTTGTAAATCTAATGTCTTTGGTATAATACTAGGGCGTCAGTGCAAGAGACAACTAACAGCCACAGGTCACAAATATTATGCTTCCGAAATCTCTTGATAGTGATTCCGCACAGGAAGCCCATATGGACTTCCCATGTGCCACAAGCAGCAGAAGCCCTTTTTAATCAAAGAAGGACGTTACATAAATTATATATTTTCAATATCCTTTAAATAAAATGGTTAATACATTCAAACTTTAAATTATGATCGTTTTTGTCTTTGATTTGTCAATTACTATATAGCAAATATATAAACATAATTTTTCTAAATATCATGCTAGAAATTTTAAAACAAAATATATCAGATTATTCATGTGAGCGAAGCAAATATGATATAAAACACAACTCATGCGAAAATGCATATTCATTAGAAACTCATGAATATGCATGTATTCATTGAAGCGCGCTCGGCTGGTCAATACACACTCCGTCCCTTTCACCTCGCTTTCCTTTCTCTCTCTCTCTTTCTCCCTCTCTCTCTGTCCCTCTCTCTCTCTCTCTCTCTCTCTCTCTCTCTCTCTCTCTCTCTGTCTCTCTGTCCCCCTCTCTCTCTCTCTCTCTCTCTTTATCCACTGTTTCTAATGAATATGCATTTCGGCATGAGTTGTGTTTTATATTATATTTGCTTCGCTCAAATGAATAATCTGATATATTTTGTGAACAATTTTCTGGCATGATATTTAAAAAATTATGTTTATATATTTCTTATTTAATAATTGACACATCAAAGACAAAATGATGATTTTTTAAGTTTAAATTTATTAACCATTATATTTAAAAGGTATTAAAAATATACAAATTATGTAACGTCCTTCATTGATTAAAAAGGGCTTCTGCTGCTTGTGGCACATGGGAAGTCCATATGGGCTTCCTGTGCGGAATCACTATCAAGAGATTTCGGAAGCATAATATTTGTGAACTGTGGCTGTTAGTTGTCTCTTGCACTGACGCCTTCGTATTATACAAGTTTTACTACTTTCAAATACTTAGATAAGCATTTAATATGTTGTTAAGAGAATAAATTCCAAAGGTATTAGCAATACAATAAATTATTTTGCGATTTGTCTTGGGTGAATTGCTCTTTTGACTTGACCGAAACACTAGCGACCTTTTCCAATGATTTCGTGAATTTTCTAACACCTTGAACTCTCTTTGATATTTTTTTCTTTTCTGAAGAGAAGTAGGGCGATTGATTTGATGAAAAGCAAGGTGTTCCTTGATTTCCACCACCTTGAATTGTCTTCATTTTACAAAAGAAATCTACTGAATGACGCATTTTTGAAAAGATGGCTTTTTTCCACCGTCTCCATCTCTGCAAGCGTTGGCAGGTGTTATTTTGTCCTCCTCATATTCATTTTCTCCTCCGCTCCTCCCTCTTTCCTTTATACGACCTCTTACCATCATACGACCTCTTACCAGTTATACTTTACTTTTTTTTAAAGAAGGTTATAACCCTCATCAATAAGTGGTGCAACAACTCGAAGCCCTCCAAGTAAGTTGTTATCTTTGATGAAAAACTCGCAATAATGTTCCTAAATGTTATTGCATATAATTATCGGGTTCTTCTTGTAAGCAATATAACCCTCTGTGCATAGTTGTATTTGTGTGTCGTTGATGGCGCTCTACCACGTTTTAAGACTAAAAAGAATAAGAAAATACGAGTCTCGAGATAAATGAAAAATTGTAAAACAAAAATGAAAATAGACATCTATGGACATGCATTGCACTTCAGGTTAAAATGAGGCGTTTATTCAAATTTGGTAAGCTTAATAATCCTCTATTGCATTTAAGCTCGACCCCTCTCCGTCCACCTATCACCCCATACTTATCACTGCCAATTATTTTGTTTTCTTACTTTGCTAATCATTATACCGATTTTCAAAAACCCTTTATCATTACAAGTTATTCTTTGATTCTCTCTCAAGGCATCATCAGTGTTTTCCTCCAACAGTTTTCTTCCCAAACCAACCTTGCAACCTCCTCTCGCCTGGAAGATGCATCGATTTGTTCCCATGGCAACGGGACGCCATCTCGCTGCCTGAAGAGTAGGGGCAGGTGCGTCTTGGTTCTCTCGCTCCCACTGGCGCAGTTTCCGTTCCTTTCAGACCCCAAATGCGTGTTAATAATCTATATCTCCTTGTCACTATGGCTTCCTGCCCGTCCTATTCAAATGTTATTTTTTCAGTTCACCTACATCACTGGCGGATCCAGGATTATGTTACTGGAGGACCTCGGGAGGGGGAAGGGCACACATGAGCGTGTGGACACATATTCAACAGTCATGAACAAATTTTAAAATGTTCGGATATCAAAATTTACAGAGGTTTTGAAAAGTTGTAAAAGATAGCTGACAATCGGACCTGGCATGGAAGGGGGGGGCGGATAAATCTTAGTGTGGGTAGGGGCAAACGTTTCCCCTCCCCCCTCTTGGATCCGCCACTGCATCAAGTATTTGACCCCAAACCTATCTTGTCCATAGATGAGCTTATACAACTGCTCCAATACTTGGTATTCCAACAAATCTTCATCCAATCACATAATAATATCTGAGTCGAAAGGGATTAAAGCCATGCCCTAAAAATGATGATTGAATAACCGGGAGTAATCTCACGATAAGTACAGTTTGTATAGGTGAAACACATTTAATTGGACTTTAATAGACTAATATCATTATAAGCCAAAATCATGCCAACAAACTTGATTTTTAACTTATCAATCCTTAGCGCTGAAGGAGTTTTAAAACTTCCGGATAAAAACAAGACATAATTGCTTATATTTGTAGTTCATTAAAATATTCCAGGATTTAAAAAAAAATGGGAAAGGGTCGTCAAATAAACAGGGGCTTCTGGCGTTAAAATGCTTCAAAAATGCAAGACATAATAACAATGATAATCGGGCTGATCGGTTGAATATGGAATTCAGTGTTATTACACGTTTAAATTTTCATGGAAGAAGTCCAAGATTGAAGGAGATACGAGACAAAAGGAAAAAGGAAGTTTGGGGATAGAAATCATGAAACCACAAACCACCATTATACTTTAGAGATATATTAATATAGGAGAAAAATGAAGTTCTAAGACACAATATATAGATAAGTATACACCCACTTGTCACCTTATAGGATGAATGATGAAAACTGCGTTTGATAGCCGTTAAATGCCAGGATTTTTCAAAGTCGTGGAAGAACAGAGATTATCATATTGATAGAATCACCTGCGACTAAATATATTCAAAGTTAACTGTTCAACAGTTATTGTGACAAACCAACGTCAAGAAAAATGAGAAGACGCGTTTCCCTAGAGTCGGTTCTTGTCTTCAAACAACCAGCGTTTGGAATGTGTTTTATTTACTCAACAGTATTTACCTCCAGTAAAAACAAAATCATTTTCGGTCAGATTATCCAAATATGAAAGTATACTTTAAGAGTAAGCATGAATAATCATACAAAACAGAAACTTTGGAGGATATGAACGGAGCAACCATTCTGCAAGTCACGTTAGTGCGAAGATTTATCCAATCGATGTTGACCAATAAGAACAGCCGCCCGCTTGCTGGATTTTTGCAGACGACATCTCCGCGATACTTCATTTTGGCGCGAAACGATCAATCACCCGGAGGGCTCTCTTGATTTCTCTCGATCGCCGATAAGCAATTTATCACGTATTGAACACGCCATTGATAACTTAATCGGAATTTGGATTCACATATCGCGACAGGAAAAAAGAAGGGAAATGGATTAGTGTCATTATCCCGGCCAGCTTTTGAATTGTCTCTTTCGTTTTTGGTTGTTTTTCCCGCCAAAAACAATGGACGAAGGCGTCGCCAACGATGACGGGCTTGATGGAGCGACGGCGAAGATGAGCAGGAAACCGCCCCCGGTTGGATCCCGTACAACACCTGGTAAGCCGTGTCATTTTTTGCGTTTATATTTCATGTTGATTTCAAATTCAAAAAAATAATCTTTTACTAAACCTACAGTTTTTCACCTTCGAACAGAATGTATACAAACATAATGTAGGCTAGTATTGATCCGGGGTTTTGATGGGAGCGAAATAAACGAGTCTGTTTGCATTTCATATCATATTTTGAAGACATAGCTTCAGGAATCACTATTCGTGTCGTATTACGTTTTACGGACAAACTGGTTTGCATCATAGAACTTTATGGATATGAGCCTAACCGTCGTTTGGTTTGAGTGATTCGCCTCGTATAGGGTTGCAGGGATAACAATTAAAGTTTGTCAGCTGGAATTTAATCACAAATAATCTCTTCAGATACGGAACAACATCAACCATCAAGTTAGACAATAAGGACACGCGTACTAAAGCTGAGTAAGTTAAAATGACAATATATGAATTCTAACACTTTTTTCTTTTTGTTTTGGGGCAGCTTAAGACTTTGATATTTCAAAATGTATGTCCTGTATACATAGTTAAATGAGCTTCAATTATAAGTAGCGAAATATTGTATATTATTTACTTAACCATCTTTTGCACATTTTACCTATATTATAACAGCGAGTGATTATGAATAATATATATCTTTTTAAACTAATTACTACAAAATTATTATCATCATGTATTCCGAATTCGAATTTCTATTATGATTGCGATAATTACGTTGTTAAAAAATATGTTATAATTGCATTTATAATATCTTTATGTTTGTCTAACAAATGTTTACTTTATTATTTATTATCCTTGTTATCCTTGTTTTCGTCATCACCATCATCATCATCATCAACATCATCATCATCATCATCTTAATGATGATAATAATAATAATGATAATAATAGTAGGCCTAATAATAATAAATGAGATTTGTATCCATTTGAAAGAAAATGCTCAAGGGGCAGTGGTGAAGCACCAGAACAAGAGATCTGCATTATAAACAAAGAAACATGAGTAAGATAAAAACATACAAAGTAAAGCCTCGGTCACAAATGTCATTACGAACTGCTACGAACGCCGTACGAACGATTTTCAGACAATGGAAATTCGGGAAGACAATGGAAAAACAGGGAGATTCGTACGAAATTATCGTTCGTACGGACCTTTGTGACCGTAGCATTACACGAAAGAACAATTAATTGTATGCTGAATTAAACAGATACATTTCAAGATTAGTTATTTAAATAACACACACTCAGGTTACAACATATATAAGATACATTGGTATTATGACCAGCAAGGGTAATGGAAGAAACAGATACCTTATTTAACTGACTCTTGGAACCATGTAATACAAATTTGCATTTTGTAAGATTTAGTTTCAATGAATGTGAGTTTTATCAGTATTATGAACAGTATATACAAGCCTCAATATTAGGGATAACGCTGTATAAATCTTTATATTTGTATAAATATGATATTGAAAAGAGAAGTGTTGAAGAATATTTTTCAGATCAATAAAATAGATCAATAAAATAAGTGGGAAAAAAAGGAATCTATTTGAAAGCTTAGCTTTTTACTAGATTCCCACATATTTTACTACGAATATATTTGTCTAATTTCAGTTAAAATACCAAGTAATGGTATTTATATCTCCGTATGTTAATTCGACTGTATTAGTACTTTCATGACCTGATATTATTGTATGCTTTTTGTGAAAACCTATTGAAAGAACAATTCTTGTCATTATTATTGTTTATTGTTTTGATATATGTAACGAATTTGAATGTGAAATATGAAATAAAACTAAACTGAAACTAGATGGGCCCGCTCACAGAGCCCTGTAAAAGGTAAACAAAATCTTAAGCATAACTATTTATCAAGACGGCTTGCGAATGACATGACAGGTATGATCTGAACCATTGTAGGGCTACAACTTTAATACTGAGAGACGTGAGATAATTCAACAAAATCATCATCATCATTGTCGCGTTAACGTTCAGTCAACCTCGCATCATTATGTGCGAGTATTATTTAGAAGAACTGAATGCAACGAATATCATATTTGCACGACATTTTGAAATATCAACATAACTTTCTCCTTTATTACCATTTTCGTTTTTTTCTCCTTCAGATTGGGTGATGCAGGCGCGACGGTATCTAACACTCGTGCTCATAGCTTTGCTCCTTTCTAGCTGTCACTTAGCAGGTAAACTGATTTGTCTTTATTTACAGGCCTAAATCGACGGTCGTTCATCCTTTAAGCTTCTAATCCCTAGGTTTGGGGTTCAAATCACAGCCCGGTTCCAATGTCATACCATCCCCGAACAAAAATACCTGACACGCTTGATACCTACTACAAAGTTCCTATCAATCATTATGATGCGTTCCACAATAGTCAATATTAGGCCCTTTCATGTTTCTATTAGCCTATATATTAATGATATAACCAATACAACGTCTTTGTCATCATTTATATCATTTGTAGATGGCACGAAAACAAATTGTTCACATCATAACTTTAAAACCCAAGTACATGTCGTTAATAATGAGTTACCAAAATTGTCCCAGTGGTTTAAATGCCAACAATTGTTCTTTAATGTAAATAAAAGCAATTTCATGCACTCAAGCGCGGACATCCTCATGCCAATGAAGTTTCTCGCAACATAATTATTCATAGATAATGTTCCTCTCGAAAGGACGAGACAGGCATAATTTGGGGTCGAAATTATCGACGAAAATTTAAATTGGAATGAACGTTAACGTCATAAAACTACTTCTTTTTCCAGGAATGTTGATATACTATACAAGATGAGAAAAACACAGATGTAATACGCTTCTTTATGCTTTATATTCATTGGTATTACAGTATAAAACATAGTGTTATTCAAAGTGGGGCACCAGCACCAAAACCAAAATCAACTATATTTACTTATTACAAACGAATACCTTCGTGTATGCCCTGGTTCACATTATATTTCTCACATAATTCCAATATTCTGACACTGATGAGAGTAAATATATTTTCATTTGTGCACGATAATGGAGTTATTTTATGTTAAAATCATCAAATGTGATTTTATTCTTAAAAACAGAAAATACATTTTGTGCTTCTATGGAAAGCAAGTTATGATTGGACAGGACCTGCCTTAAGAGAATGTAAGAGCGAACGAAAAATGTATGATGAGAATGCAATTTTGAGCATTCAGACTTTTGGAAAATTGTATTAAGGTACACACCCAGAGATAAATCAAAATGCAATCACTGTTATTTATTATGCAGACAGTCAGCAATGCATTGCCCAATCAGACACAAACGGAGATCTCGGAGAGTGGTCGGGAAGCATTCGGTCAGCCAACTTTGGCCGAGTGGCGTACCCGAACAACGAGGACTGCCAATGGGTCATTCGGCTCTCACTCGGCTCCAGAATCTCACTGCATTTCAAAGCGTTTGAATTGGAACAGCCTAGTGGTGGCAGATGCTACGATTTCGTTGAGGTTTATAATTTTGTCTTATTTTGAAAGGTTAAAGGGATTTAAGTAAAAGAAGAAGAAGAAGAAGAAGAAGAAGAAGAAGAAGAAGAAGAAGAAGAAGAAGAAGAAGGAGAAGAAGAAGATGAAGAAGAAGAAGAAGAACGAAGGAGAAGAGGAAGAAGAAAAGAAGAAGAAGAAGAAAAATAAGAAGAAGGAGAAGAAGAAATAAAGAATGCTGTGTTTGGTTAATCAGAAATAGACATTTGTAAATTCATCAAAATACCAAATGTCTTTTTTTCTAATTAATATATGCTCTACTGACTGATACACAAGAAAATAACATTGCGGCAAGCCGAATTTCGATGAACTTACTTTGCTAAAAAATAGCCTTTACAAAAGTGATGTATATAAGATCGAAGGACAATTTTGTTCCAACAAACTTGGTATATAATTTGTTATACTTCAAATATTCTGGCTTCTTAGTTCTATTTTGGGGGAATTTTTATGGCGTTTCTATTCCGTCTAAAGGAAAGTACAGAAAAAGTGTGAATTGGAGAAAAGGGGTTCTTTTGTATATAAACAAATTCTGTCAATACAAAATTCATGTTCATTTTGTTTTCCACAATAATAAAAGTACAAACAAGTACAGATGAATACAAAGCCAATTAAGCGAGCAACTACGACAAATCAAAATACGATAGAAAAGCCGTCAACAAAATGACATTAACTATTTAACACAAGCAAAAAAACTGAACCAGAATGAAACAAAATTATGTTATTGTCAAGGGAACCAACAGGAAGATGGTCTTAAAGCTTTCGGCACCGAACAAAAAAATAAGAGAAGTGTTCAATTCTAGTATAATAATGCTAACTGATACGTTTAATTATTAATTATATCAGCACAAATTAGTCAGTTACATTCTGATAACGATAGATATAAATAGATATTGAATAATACAGCGATATTAGTGTGGTCAATGATAATTAACAATAATTTCTTTTGAAAAAGTGATATAAATAAACAAAAAAAAGCAAACAAGAAATGATGTTTTTTCATCTCTAGATTTTTGACGGTGGAAGCACGAATGCACCATCTCTTGGTATCTTCTGCGGGTCGACGATACCGCCGGATATGACGTCAGCAGGACACGAAGTGACTGTAAGGTTCCAGTCGGACAACACACAGGGGTTCAGCGGATTTGAACTGGAATACACAGGTCTGTATATAATATATTGCATTTTGGTGAAGGATCATAAGTTAAGAAAAGAAGTGGAAGAAGAAGGAGGAGGATGAAGAAGAAGAAGAAGAAGAAGAAGGAAAGAATAAGAAGAAGAAGAAAAGGAAGGAGAGGAGAAGAAGGAGAAAAGGAAGAGGAGGAGGAGGGGAAGAGATCGATGAAGACTGAGGAGTATGTTTGAAGCTAGTAGGTGAGAGAGAGAGAGAGAGAGAGAGAGAACAACATACATATTCTACTGAAAAAGTGAAAAGATCACGGATGTTTGAATTTCATCAACAAAGGGAATTGTTTCAATTTAATTTTAATTAGAAAATATAAATATTTCAGAAATAATGTCTAGAGGGATGTTTTGTTTTTAAATAGAGATTCTGGTTACTCATTGTCACCTGTCTTTCCTCCAGTGATTTCGAAGCAGACAAAACCGAAGGCCTAAAAGAATCACTTGGATTGGTAAAGTGCAAATGGGCTTGCCTACCAATTTTTAAGGAAGGTAGAAGCCCTAAATATACACACTCTCTCTGATTCTGTCATTTCAGGAGGTTGTTCTGCAGTCTCGATCCCCCTCGCAGCCGACGAGACCGTCACCATCGAGTCTCCCCTTTACCCGGCCGCTCCCCAGTCCCAGCCGGCATGCAGTTGGTCCCTCGAAGTACCCGATGGATACTATGTCGAAGTTGAATTCACCAACTTCCAACCGAGCAGCGATTCGTGTGATGACACAGCGGTTAAGGTAGGGGAAATCAAAGGCATTTAACACTCTTCATCAGGAGCAGATCGAGGGTTTTGAAACAAGATGGAAAGAAAGAAAGAAAAGAGAAATAAGAGAGAGAGAGAGAGAGAGAGAGAGAATGGAGATAGGAGGGCATATCAAATTCCGGAAAGTCTCAAGGAAAGCAATTTTCATAATTCTAAGGTGTTGTGCTTAACAACAAAAAAGGAAAGGAAAGAAAGGAAAAATAGGTTATCGCCTTTTACAGGCGCGTTTGGGGTCTAATTTTGGTGGACACTAATTTTAAGAAATCCATGGTTGTGTTTTCAAGGGTTACAGTCTAGTTGTGCCCCTGCCCCTTATTCCGCTGATGCCCTTTGGCACCACCGTCATTTCTTACAAATTAAACCAATATTGAAACGGGTGGTGGAGGGTAACCCCCTTCCAATTCACCCCTCCCCCGGGTTTGGATGTTAAGACATTTAGACATCACGTTTGAAATTATGTCAACGATGAGTTCGTTTCAAGATCTCGACATTTCATAAGCGATTGTTCGTTTGCCTGCAATAGAAATAATATATCTGACCATATCATGTAATTCTATCAAAGATTTCTATCATCAAATAATAAGAATCTGTATCCGATTTTATGATTCAAATTTGATATACATTCACACTACCGAATTTATCTCCATAGGTTTATGATGGAGACGTCTCGCTGTCTGGCCTTTTGATGACGGTTTGTCCTGACACGACAGCGCCATCGAATCTGATGTCGACTACCAAGTCCCTGGTCATAGTTTTCGAAAGTAGTCAAGACACATCCCTCGTATTCTCTATCCAAGGCACAGCAAGTAAGCGCTTTGTGTTACTATCTTGTTTGCCATAAAGCTGGAATAATTGTTACCTGTCTTCATAAAATGATTGTGACATTAAGATTTATTCTTGATAGAAATAGTTTATATATTATCAGAGCTTTATTTATCAAGAATAAATCATTATTGTCACAATCATTTCATGACGAAGTAAGAAAATTATTCCAACTTTATTGGCAGTATCGTAGTTATAATTTGACTGGAATATGATATGATTTAGACATGTTATTCTATGCAGACTCTCAAACAAGTTTTTGTGAAATAAATGATAACAATAGTAGTCATATTTGAACCGCTTAAAACTACGTTGGCACTACATTGAAACCATCCGTACATGTGCCTCCATTTAGACAGGGGTTGGTGGAGCACACATGCCAATCACACTGGGTGTACCCAGTTAACACTTGGGTGGAAAGTGGCTAATGTAGTTCAATGTCTTGCCAAAGAACATTAGTGACACGGGGGGACTCGAACCGTGAACCGTTTGATCTAAAGTCCGGTGACGTACATTGTATCCACTAGACCACCACACTACTACGGGAAAAATATGTTTAAATTGTGTATATTTCAAATACATTTTCTTCCTTTTTTCTAGCAGGGGATGAAAATTGATTTCCCGTTAGACCAAATTGAATAGTGTGATATGGCAAGATGCTGACAAAATGTGCAGAGCATTTCTCAACAAGCGTTTAAAACAAAACGAGACAACAAAAAAATAGACCCCTGGAACCAAATACTCCATATACTATTATACACAATTATTTCGTTCCTGTTTTCACGAAGTGACGGTAGTGAGAAAAATCCGCACGCAAATTGTATGCGATTTTCATTCACTTCGTGAAAATAGGGACGATTTGCTCAACTAGTCAGAAAAACTTTAGACAGTTCATTCTAAATAAAACTTTGATGAGAGCATGTTAACTCTACATTTGTTGTTAACGTGTAATTCCTGATGTAAAGAGAAATTCAAGAAGAGGCTGACATAAAATGAAGGGAAACAAAAATCAAGTATTTCTCTTGTTTAGGAGTGCTACCCTGCTCTTCAAGCCCTTGTCTGTCTGGTGGATCCTGCTCAGACCATTTACAGCTCACTCCTCCCACCTACCAGTGCGCATGCCCGTCAGCATACGTAGGTGCGCAGTGCGAGACGGAGGTCGATGAATGCGCATCCAACCCATGCAGTACGAATGCGCAACAGTGCATCGACCAATTGGATAGCTTCGAATGCGTTTGCAGTTCAGGATTCACAGGTGTCTTGTGCGAAACAGGTATATTATTTTGTTCTATATAGTTTATTAAAACCTTTTTCTATGCCTACTTATCATAATAAGTTTTAAATAATTCCATTGAAGTATATCATCTATAGAGTAGGGCCTACAACTCCTACATTTCCACCATGTACATTAGGCCTCTGACTCACTGCCTACTTACCATTGGCAACGCATACATTACAGTTACTTTTCTTACCATGAGGTTCCTTTACCTGTGCGTTCCATTTTCACTAGAATAAGATTTTACAGAAGATTACAACAGACACTTACACGTATGCGAGCGGTTTTGGGCACCTGGGTCGGGCGGGCCTGGGGTCGGGGGACTTGATCGATTTTCTCGTATTTCGTTGATCATCTGATCTTTGTACTCAACTCATACTGATATCACTTGGTAGATGTTTGGTAATATGATTATTTCTATTCGTTAATGATTGGGATTAGTTAGATATAACATTATTTTTAATGCTATTTTCTTACCTTTTTCCTTCGCCATCAAATTGACAGATATCAACGAATGCAGTAGTCCAGATGTGTGCTTCAATGGTGGCGTTTGTATCAACAACGAAGGCTCCTTTGAATGCCAGTGTGCTGGTGGTTTTATTGGACAATTCTGCGAAACGGGTAAACAGGAATATATTTTTTTTTTGCCTTTTTCTTCAATGTCTTTCATTCCAGGTGACTTTTGCATTTTGTTTCTTTGTTACCTTGTTACCTCTATAAAAATAAAACAAAGTATCAATACTTAAGTTCTTTTTGTTTTGTTAGGTTGTTTGTTGTAGGTTTTCATTTAACTACATTATCTCAACCCTACAACACAAACTCTACATCAATAAAGAAAGGCATCGTAAATGTTTTATTTCATAGCTGCAGCGCTCAATATTATGGTTTGCATTTCTTCATATGATCAGATAGGTTTACGTGAAAATTCTCCTTCACTGTTGATTTTCCACCGAGTAATGATAATATGTGATTTGAGCTGCTGAAGACAGGGTGTTATGGAGAATTTGTGTCTCAAGGTCCATTTAAATATCGCCCTAACGACCATCAACCTATGGGACTTACCTAGATAGATATATAAGAGAATGATAGGATTATTAGTATTTTCATTCTTTTTGTCCAGATATCAATGAATGCGACGAGAACCCTTGCCAAAATGGAGGGTCTTGTACGAACGAAGCAGGTGACTTTTCCTGTGATTGTACAACGGGATTTGAGGGTGCTACGTGTGCAGAAGGTAAATTCCATCAAGATTGTAATCAGCATTTTAGATAAAATAATGAATTATAACGTACAATCACTAAAGCATGTCACGTGGCATAGGCACACTACACGATGTTTTGTATTGTGTGTTCCTAGTTATCAATAAACCGAGTATATGAATTTGAATTAAAATGATGATGACAATTAATCTGAAATAGCAGTGACGGAAGTTCATTATCATGGTCAAGTATTTAGGAATTTGAGACTGTTCGACAATTTTTTTTTCTTCAACTTCATGCCTAAATTGTTCAATTGACAGATACAAATGAATGCTTGCAGTCGATGACGGAAGCTGATTATTATGGTCAGGTATTTAGGAATCTAAGACTGTTCGATAAGTTTTTGTTCTTCAACTTCATGCTTAAATTGTTTAATTGACAGATACAAATGAATGCTTGCAGTCAAACACATTATGCCAGAACGGAGGTCAATGCGTCAACTCAGAGGGATCCTACCGATGCGAGTGCCTTGCGACATACACAGGACAGCACTGCCAGGAAGATGTCGACGAGTGTGCAGCTAACCCCTGTGGTAATGGAGGGACTTGCTCCAACACTTTCGGTTCCTATCTCTGCTCCTGCACTGATGGATTTGAAGGACTGAACTGCGAAAGAGATGTGAACGAGTGCGCCCTCTCACCATGCCTGAACTGGGGGACCTGCGTCAACACCCCCGGGTCGTACCACTGCAGTTGCTCGGAAGCGTACACGGGGAAGTTCTGTAATGAGGATGCAGATGAGTGCGAAAATGACCCATGTTTGAACGGTGGGACCTGCTCCAATACGATCGGATCCTATCGATGTGAATGTCCATCGTCTTCAACGGGGAAGAACTGTGACGTAGACGTCAACGAATGCCTCAACAGCCCTTGCCAGAATGGCGGAAGCTGCGTAGATACTGTTGGCTCCTACTCCTGCGCCTGTACATCATACTACACTGGAGAACATTGCGACGTCGACGTTCAAGAATGTGAAACCGACCCCTGTTTAAACGGAGGGACCTGTTCTAACACGATCGGTTCTTACAGTTGTCAGTGCATGCCGGGGTATGAAGGTCGCAACTGTGAGCTTGATAGGGACGAATGTGAAAACAACCCCTGCCTTAACGGTGGGAGTTGCACTAACACGATGGGTTCGTACACATGCACTTGTCCACCATCTTACTTCGGTTATAACTGTGCCGATGACGTCAACGAGTGCGATGCCGATCCTTGTTCCAACGGTGGTACATGCACCAACCTTGTTGGTTCTTATCGATGCGGGTGTACTGCTGCTTTTACAGGACAGCACTGTGAAGATGATGTTGACGAGTGTCAAAGCCTCCCATGCAAGTTCGGAGGTACCTGTACAAATACTTTTGGCTCCTACGTCTGTCAATGCATCCCATCTTTCTCAGGACAGGACTGTGAGGTTGACACTGATGAATGCACTACCGTACCCTGCCTAAATGGAGGCACTTGCTCTAACAGCTTCGGTTCCTACGCCTGTACTTGCACGTCATCTTACACGGGTCGGCACTGCGAGGAGGACGTTGATGAATGTGAAAACAACCCCTGCTTGAATGGAGGGACCTGTTCTAACAGTATTGGATCCTACCATTGCCAGTGCACCCAGCGATTTGGGGGACCCAACTGCGGTGATGACGTCGATGAGTGCGAAATCAACCCCTGTATGAACGAAGGAACCTGTTCTAATTTCCATGGGACTTATCAATGTGAATGCAGAGGCCTGTTCGCTGGGCCACATTGCGAAGAAGGTGATTATCTTTTTGTTCTTCCCAACTCTGATCATAGTGAAATAATAATGATAAGCGAAATTTCAAGGAAAATCGAGTTCATGAATTGTCATTAGGTGACTAGGCGTTTCTTTAAGGCGGTCATCGTTTCATTAAAGCAAAAATATCATATAAGTTTTTGTTGGTTCTATGGTTCATTTAAATATTATCTTAAACTCAACCTCATCATTGTGACACAGAGCACAAAGTATCGACAAAAGGATGCAGTATGTTTATTTTAACACAACGACATTTTAATTATTATCTGAGGGAATGTAATTAGGTTTAAGTCATATGCCATTACTTCGAAATCTGTTTTAACAAATTTAATCTTTCAAACCAGCAGTCTCGTGGACTTTCCGACGAGTTATCAGAATGTCCACGACTACCACGAGAATGAGACCGTCGTTCTAATGACCCATATGATTAGAAGGGCATTTATTCTTTAGAATATTCTGAAGGTCCAGGATGAAATCTGTAGTCCTATAATACTTAGATCAAGTGAAGAGTCCCGGACTGTTATTCAATGCTGCCGTTTTTGTTTATCTCACAGACGTGGACGAATGTCTAGGAAACCCCTGTCACAATGGAGGTACCTGTCACAACATACACGGCGGATTCACGTGTACTTGTATCGATACTCTGACTGGTTCAACATGTGAAAACGGTCAGTACCAACACAAAAACAACGATGTTTCAAAATGTAGATATCTGGTTCAAACCAACAAGACAAATGATCCATAATCCACCTTTTCTTTTCCTAATAAAGAAAATGTATACGATTTTTAATGCAATTTTCTATCAACATGATCAATGATATGTATCGTCGTTTGGTGTGTGGATTACTTTATAATATCGATGTGTAAACCTTTAAATATGGTGACTAGTTTCATACCAACAGTCGAGCCTATTTCGCTTCCCACAAACTTTTGTCGACAAGAAATGCTTCAAGAAAATATTTAGAAGTAGAATTCACTGAATTAATATGTGATCGTTAATCAATTATTCTGAATTTCATTTGTGGGTCTTGATGGACTTTGTTGCCCATACATTTCGAATACTTTCTTCACGAAACGATTGTGACAATATGATTTATTCTTGATAAACAAAGTTTAAAGCTAATCAGACCTTTATTGACCACTGACAATGACTGTCCATTAATGATGGATCAATAACGTTCTGAGAAAATATAAACTTTATCTATCAAGAATAAATCACATTGTCTCAATCATTTCATGAAAAGGGGCAAGAAAAAAAATATTTCCAGTCTATGGGCAACAATGTATGAATCATTACTAGAACATAGTAAATATATAAATAAGGATATAGAATACATTCATTCTGCTGTATGATTCTGTATGCGTTATGCAATCGAATGTATATCATATTCTATTTGCCAGATCTTGACGAATGTGCACTTTACACCCCTTGTGAGAATAGCGCCACCTGCGTCAACGAAGAGGATGGGTACAGCTGCATATGTGCACCAGGATTCCAGGGACCCACCTGCTCACAAGGTACTCATAGAGATCAAAAGAATTCTCACTGACGCGCCCTCTACTTCATCCTTTATTTTTCTTGTTTTGTAGTATTTGTTATTGTATTCATTTAATACATGTACATCATACAAATACAAATTATTTCAAATTGCATTCCGTAACTTATAGAGTAATGATTCCCACGATACATGTTAGGACAAAACTTAATACTGACAGTATGGGTTGCTTGATACTGTATTCTCCGACGCCGAAAGGAGAAGGAGGAGGAGGGGGAAGAAGAAGAAGAAGAAGAGGAAGAAAAAAGGAAGAAGAAGAAGAAGAAGATGAAGAAGAGGTAGAAAAAAGAAGAAGAGGAAGAAGAAGAAGAAGAAGGAGAAGAAGAAGACGATGAAGAAGAAGAGGGAAGAGACGAAAAAGAAGAAGAAGAAGACGAAACAGGAAATATGTGTCTCAACCAATTTATAATAATACATTTTGGCACCCGGAGAGATAGAGAAGACGAAACAGGGGAATCTTTGATCATGTTTACCGGACAGAAACTGTCATTCTTTTAAATATATTTGCTTGTTTTTTGTCTTGCTCGGTAGACATCGATGAGTGTGCCTTGGCCAGACCTTGCCTGAATAAAGCTCGTTGTACCAATAACTTTGGTGGCTACACGTGTGCCTGTGGGCAGAACTTCACTGGTAAAAACTGCGGAGTTGGTAAGGAGAATTTCAGTCATACCCTATTTGCACGAATGTGTGAACATCTTTGATGTTATCTACGAGGATATGTGCGGTAGCTATACGTTGACTACATGCACAATTATTGTTTAAAGTATTCCACAAAGTCCCATTTGATTTGATTTGACTTCAACCAAAATCATATAGCTTTATTTCAACATGGTGGTCCTCAACAAATAAAACGCCGTTCTTTTTAGGGGCTCTGTATAAAAAAGAATACATCAAAATTCACTGATACATATAGGATACAAATTAAAATTCGTTTCTCGCTCTCTTGGGGCTTCCTTTCTCTCTCTATGTTGGTGTCTCCTTGTTTGTCTCGACCTCTCTTCTCTATTCTATACCCCCCCCCCTCTACTCCTCCCCCTAGATGTCAACGAGTGCACAGCGCAGCCGTGTCGCAACCGAGGGACCTGTATTAATACGTATGGTGGCTTTGCTTGTGTCTGCACCGAAACATATCAGGGACAACTCTGCAATGAGGGTGAGTATTCCTTTCATTTTATTTCAAAAGGAACATATACAATACTGAAAAAACGTATGTGGCATATTGTTGTCTCATGTGCAAGAGCATAATCCATAATATTATTTCATGCTCACACCCAGCATGCGCAATCCGACTCGTTTTACGTACTTTACAAAGAATGTTGAGCCGTTTTTCTTCAGAGTTCAGATTTAGAGTCAAGTTTTGAAACTATCACAAAAATATGTATTTGGTAAGTTACTATTGATACGCTCAGCCGAATTTGGCAGACTTATATTTAAAGTGAAATATGGATCCCATCCACTCCCCTCTCCACTTCAGTGTAGCGACCCCTCATTTATCTTTCATATATAATAATATTCTCATTCTTCTTCTCATTATTATTATTATTATTATTATCATATCTTTTTATTTCTACTATTTAGACGTCAACGAATGCGACATCGCGGGTCGATGCCAGCACGGAAGTACATGCGTCAACACGGAAGGCTCTTTCCACTGCGACTGCGCAGACGGGTATGAGGGACAAGTTTGTGAAATCAGTAAGAATAACGTGCCCTTTTCTTGCCTCCTAGGCTATAATTCAATCATGTTCATGATTTAGTATTTTTTAAAGATTACATTCTATCGTTCACAACCCATGTAATTAGTAATTATGACATAGAAAACAAAATCAGGATCATGACAAGAAATTTAAACTGTATTTTAGGTTTGTATTTATTTCTACTTGTGTGTATCTAAAGCCCCACTGTCCTACTTGTAGCTACTTGCTCCCTCTATATTGAAAACTTCCCCAATCGGTGCCTGTTGGTCCCCTATGATCCTCTTTTTCTTATGTTAGTTGAGAGCTGAGTTAATGAGATAGCCACCTGTCAGTGACCTCGCTATGTGGTCTAATCCCTTCTGGCCCAGTAGTGTTGACGGTCTTTAAACACCTTTTTATTTCCGAATGCTTATAAATTAGCTTTGTGCAAATCTTGCCGAAAGAAAAATTCTCGTCATAATTCCATTGAGCTTTGGTTTCAAATATTTTCAGTCACAAATCGTGCGATAAACATTTATTTCTTCCTCCAGCATAATATTTTAAATGTATAATTTAAATAAAATATCTGATGAATTCGGTATGATAACTTTAATAAACCGTCTGCAAACAGATATTGATGACTGCGCAGAATCGCCCTGCCAAAACGGAGGAACATGCGTCGACGGTGTTCACAGTTTCACGTGTGTCTGTGCACGAGGCTACTATGGGGAAAGATGTGACATAGGTAAGAATCCTTAGACGAGTAATTGACAATTTTGTATTTTAATTTATATCTTGTCTTTTTCGTTTTGTTTTTAAATATGTTCTTCGCCTGTCCACGTTAATTGTGTATATTTCTGAATTGTTAATGGTTTTGTTGTTGTTGATGATTTTTGTCGCCCCCGTCCGATGCAAAATAACATAATTAATCACCCCTTCTTTTTCTGTCTTTTCCTTTTTAGAAATATCTTTGATTTGACTTGAATTAGATATGTTTGTTGCAAATTTATTTTCTTTTTGAATAGCAAACAGTGTTAACTTTGTATTACATTTGCCCAAAACGATACAAACACGTCTGCACCTCTCAAGAATAATAACAAGGATTTAAAAAACCGTTATCTGTATTTTTCTTCTTAAGTTATAAAATTTAATTCATGCCTATTTTAACAATCTATTTTTCCTGTTTTTTTAGTTGTGAGTGCAAATATCCCTGATTGTGAAGAAGGCCGAGATTCCATCAGCCGTCTATACTGGAATAGAACGACTGCTGGTAAAACGGATGTAACGGCTTGCCCTCAAGGCACAACTGGTAAGTTCCTTAAACCCAATGTTGTATTGTTTTAATTACAGGTATTTAATTTATGCAATAAATTAATTCTCATCCCAGTTCATTAATGTTGTTTGAATAATGAATAATAGGTCCATTTTATATAGCGCAGGTACTATATGAATGTTCTTTTCGCCTAATAGAAATTAGTACCCCGGTTGTAGATTAGCCGACATCATAAGGCACTAAAGCATTTAAGGAATTCCTTTCTACCGGGTAACCATTTACGTCACCTGCGTGGAGTGTGCCAAGGACATTGGTGCCACGGCGGGATTCGAACCGAGAACCATGTGATCCACAGTCCCGTGATGCATCCAATAGACCACGACACCTCTGTTTATCTTTGATTGGTTCGGACACGTCCATGTACTTTAATATACATGATTAATGTACAAAGGTGACACAATTTGAGGTTGAACATCGCTTTTCAACAATGACAATTTATTCGCTAGTCCGAAATAGCGTCTACGGTATTCTTTTCGGGGATCGAACGTGCACATACATTCCTATTACCTCGCTGAATTGGTTATTATGCTAGAGCTACACATCGAACTGATTTCATTGAACTTTATGAGCTTAAAATATGTCAGTTGTGGTGTCAATAATCGATAAACATTAAAAGAAAATCAAAACAAAAAATCAGCACAACCCAGTGACCTGCCAGAAAGTAGTTTATTGTGAATTCGTCACAAATCCGTTGTCCAACTTCTTTTCCTTCTTCAATCTAGGTATCGCAACCCGTCTGTGTTCCGCTCTGACTGATATGACACCACCTGTGTCGGTATGGAAGACACCTGACCTCTCGCAATGTATCAATCCCAATTTCCAGAAGGTCACTGAAACGGTATGAAGGTTACATTTTCCTTTGTCCCAACAATTGTGTGTTTTGACCCCCTATAAAGTAAGTTTCGATTCTATGTTCCGACTTCAGTATATCCCGAAACTTCTGTGTTTCGGTACCCTTATGTTTTCCGTTACCTGCTTTTTCGACCCCTATACCTTCCAATAATCCTATGTTTTAAATCCTATGTATCAACCCCTTATGGTCTGGTAACTCCTTATTTTCCGACACCCTTACGTTTCGACACTCCTATGTTCCCACGCCCCTTTGTTCCGACATCCCTATGTTCCGCCATGCCTACTGTATGTCGCGAGAAAAAAAAAATCTATTTTCAAACACCCCTTTGTTTCGACACCCTATGTTTCGACACTCCTATGCTCCGATAAATTATGTTCCGACAAATTATATTTCGACCCCCCTCCCATGTTTCGACACATTATGTTTCGACAACCCTATGTTTCGAAACTCCTTTGTTATGACAACATTGTATGTTCCGATGCGTTTGTTTCGACATTAGTTGTTCCGTACCCCTACGTTCAGACATCCCTATGTTCCAACACATTATGTTTCGCCACATTGTGTTTCGCCACCCGTTGTTTCGACACCCCCTATGTTCCGACACATTATGTTCCGATACATTATGTTTCGACACCCCTTTGTTCTGATACTTCTATGCTCCAAAACATTATATTCCGACACTCCTATGTTTCGATAACTTATGTTCCGATAAATTATGTTTCGACATCCATATATTCCGACACATTATGTTCCGACACCCCTTTGTTCCGACACATTATGTTTCGACAACCCTATGTTTCGACACGTTTTGTTTCGACGCCCATATGTGCAGACATCCCTATGTTCCAACACATTATGTTTCGACACCCGTTGTTTCGACACCCCTATGTTTCGACACCCCTATGTTCCGACACATTATGTTCCGACACCCCTATGTTCTGACACTACTATGTTCCCTATGTTCTGACACTACTATGTTCCGATACCCCTATATTCTGACACATTATGTTCCGCCATTCCTCTCTTCCGACTTCCTTACATCCTTATCTGGTCCAACACATTAAGTTATGATGCCCCTATGTTCAGACACTCCTACGTTTCGACATATTTGTGTTTAGACACACCAATGTTCAGACACCCTTATGTCCCGACACCACTTATATTCTCATGTAAGTCTAACAACAATCTCAATATAGACATGTACCAATTGTGGCGAGAGGTAGATCGATACTGTTAAGTGTCGCCCATTGGGTATCGCGGAGTTGACCGGGCATTCATTTAGTGGTTCATTTTCCAGAAATATAAACCTGTTATTGTAATTATAAAATGCGAAGAACAGACCTGGGCTGCAGTCCATCAGGATTCTTGAAGTTTTAAATGTTTCTTTGCTATAGCTGGACAAGTTGGAACAAAGCACCAACGTCACCGTTCACGATGTCATTGACCTCGCCGCTCTTCTTTCTAACCTGACATCGTCTAAAAAGTCGTCGACCGAGGTCAACGAGCTCCACATTGTACCGCAAGACATCACGATCACAACCCAGGCACTGAGTAGAGTGGCAGACCTCTCCGCGGTGATCAGCCAAAACCTGACCGATAAGGATATTGATGATCTGACAAATGTAAGACCGCAGCGTCTATTTGTTAAAGACAGGGTTTTGCCAAAGTCCCAACATTATTTTGCTAGTTTCTCGCAATATACACTGTCATATGAAATCGTAAACAACTTCACATCGCGCCCATACTTTCGAAAGGAAAATATGATGCTATTTTTCTTTTCTACTTCAATGTAATCCAAATCTTGTCTACTAGTCTACTTGTCTACTAACAACCCTGCACCCGACCCAGAGAACTGTACCCCAGACCTATAGTCCTGTAGATATTTAAGAATCCAACTCCCGAGATCATTTGGTCATTTTGGTCTAGGATACGGAATAGCAGTTTGAATATTGCCATTACTTAGATGTAAAGTAAAGTTACTTAATAAATCAGTAAAAGTGTGAACTATCAAAAAATAATTGCTTATCGCAAAGTTAAATAATTTGAAGATCTTTAGGACGCCATTGTCCACAATTATCGGCTTTTTGAAAAAAGGGACACTACCACCATGTATTGTCAAAGTCTTTAATGTCCTTTAAGCAATGAGATAATACTAATAATAATGGATTCTTGTATAGCGCTCATGTCACTCAGATTTGACCCTCCTGGCGCTCCCGATTATTACCCTGGTTTTAGCACGGCTGTCATACGGCGCTATAGCATTTCAAGGAATACATTCCTACCAGGTACCCATTTACTTCACTTTATCATGATTACCCAAGGCCTTTGTCGACACCGTGGATCATATCCTGGATGGCGTCAACCTGGGTGCATGGAAGACCTCGGACGATGCCGACATCGTGACCCAACAGCTGACATCAGTGGTTGCGTCATCCGAGAACATGGCTCTCAGTATGGCGAGGGCGAGACGGCGACTGGATCAGAACATCGACTCGACATCTACCTCAACCAACCAGAGTATATCTTTCAACAAGACTAACATAGGTAACAAGGGGGGGGGGGGGGGGAAGGGGGTTGCGTTACCCCACCCCGCAATAGAGAAT
>JARBES010000115.1:16131571-16143133 GCA_030265145.1 Strongylocentrotus pallidus
CAAAAATCGGTTGCTTAAAAAAAAAAATCAGTTATGTGGTAAAAAGAGAAAGGGCGAAACTCTTTTGTTGTTTAAAGTTCCCGTGGTAGTCATTCTACTAACGTCGAAAAGCACCAAAGTCACAATATTTACTTATAGAGAACAACTGTATACATGAAGTTATTTTTTCTGTTGAATGTGTTTGTTGCTTTGCCCATTGCAGAGTAGCCTATCGAACGGCCATGAGACAGCCCTGTCTATCATATCTCAGATCGGTGGTTCCGTGTCCATCGTAGGGTGCGTGACTTCCGTTGCAGTGTACGAGTTCTTCAGGTAGGTAGAATCTACAGTGCGTCCCAGAAAAAAACGAAACCGAGAATTATCGATGTTTTATCATAACTTAATTACAGTTATAATTGATAAATGACACATATTTGTAAAGCTAAGATCCTCCTCTGTCATTTGATGCAACTCATATATTCAAATTTGTGGTTATCACTCATGCGTTAACTATGCATCATAATTATGAGTTGTATCAAATGAAAACGGAGGATCTAAGCTTTACAAATATGTGTCATTTATTAATTATAATTGTGATTAAGTTATGATAAAACATCGATAATTTTCGGTTTCTTTTTTTCCTGGGACGGACTGTATAGTTGAGGAGGTCATGGTTTTACCTTATCCCCCATTTTCAAGTCGTGAGCAGAAAAAAAAAACTTTGAAAGTGCCATTGCTAAAATTCAGAGGATGAACCTGAACCGTAAGTTTTTGATAAATATTGACGTTAGACATGTTAAAAGTGATAAATTGTCGTGAGCTTTTTTATTGTGAATGGTATCTGAATGGTATCACATAAAAAAGTTGATACATTGTAGTTGATGAAATGTGGTTGCAGGGTTTACCTACTAAAATTCAAATCTGAAAAAAATGCCAGATTCGTCACGGATGTACAAAATGCCAAAAGTTAATAACTAATCAGGCTCTGATATCATATACCATATGTTAAAAAATGATTGTAGTTGTCACTTATTTATATTTTGGTTATGTTTTTTATGTGGTCATTACAGATTGAAGTCGGACAGGATACGTGTTCATGAGAATCTAGGAGTGGCCATTGCAATATCGCAGCTTATATTTCTGGTGGGGATGGAGAGAACAGATATCGTGGTAAGCAGTCAGGGTCAATAGGATTTTTTTTTTAAATTGAAATAAAGCTCAACGACATAACATATTTACAATAATTTAATATCAATAAAGTAAATGGATGTATACACTATTAGAACAGTATAGAGTTTTGTCACTATTATTATACAATTTACGCGCTGTCGATCGATAAGAAGGGAGTGCAATATCAAAAAGTAAAACATGTTTTGTTTTGACTTTGATTTGATTTAGTTTATTCTGCGTTCCATGTACAATTTTTGGTAACAAAACAAAAATAACATACTAAGAAGTACTTTCTGACAATTTATCATAGAGAGGCAAATATACACAACAACTATTATAGTAAGCAATAAATGATACATTGCCAAATTATCATATTTCATACAACACTTTTCAGTTATCGGCAGAGAAAGGACTGCCGTTGTAAGCAATTTTTTTGAAATTATGAAGAAGAATGAAGTGTTTTCACTACATCAAATAACAAGGCGCAAGTGCATTAGAGCAACAACAAAAAAGGAATGGTAAATGAAGTATAAGATCAGATAGAAAATGTAGAAAAGTGAAGAAAAATATCTTTCATTACCTTGTTCCTCCCCCAGTGGTTATGCAAAGCGGTTGCTATCGCTTTCCACTACGCAATCACGGCCATGTTTTGCTGGATGTTGTTAGAGGGCGTACATCTCTATGTCATGCTTGTCAAGGTTTTTGGTACAGGCAGAATGGTCAAGAAATACCTGCTAGCTGGTTGGGGTAAGTAAATAATAATAATAACAGTTCGTTCTCTTATAGCACATATTCAGGACAGCAGGCCCTCTCAAAGTGCTTTACAATCCAATCCAATCCAATCAAAAAGATATTTGATAAAGCGCCTTTTCTTTCAGTTACAAAGCGCTGCACACACGCTCCACAATGTTTGGGCCACTTAAAAAACAAAATTACAGATATATTATTACCTTGGCCATCGGATTCAAGCTTACCCACACACAAGTATGCACATTCTGCACTCCATGGGGAGCATTCCAGCCAGGCGTCATTTTTACAAGCGCAAACTTGCTCATCTAACCACATTAACTTTCGCATCCTACCGGGTACCCATTTAACACCGGGGTGGAGAATGGAGAGGGAATGTAAAAAGTAGGAAGCAAACGATTCCTCGAAGATTTTCAGAAAGGAGTGGATGGGATAGGGTTCTTGCAAATGTTATTTCATTGGGATTCACCACCCCACCCCCCCCCCACACGGATAAGATTTTGGAATGTCACTAACCATCTACCACATCACAGGCCTGAACAATATGGTGGATACAGATTTTAACCAATTTAAGCCCAAAAAACTGTTTCAGCAGTTCACCCCCGCTCCCTTCAAGGAAAGGGCGCTGAGGCAGGTTTTGCTCCCACTTTTCCAGGATAACAATACGGACCCTCGATGAAATGACGTTTATAAATAATGATAAAACATTGCTACATGTTACGGGACTCCCCAAGTACCCCCCTCCCCCATCCACTAACGATTTTTTTTCCTAGGTGTTTATAACATCACAAGGGGTTTTCTTTGCCTCCACTTTGTAATCAATATGCCAATGCATGTACAAAACATTGTTTCATTTAAAAAACATTGAAAGAAAAAAGACTTGATATGTATAATTTGAATATTGTTCTTCTATATAATGTTTTGGATGATGAAAACAAGTTCGAATTTAGTTTTGACATGTCACTGATTTAACTTCTGAATGATGTTATTTGTATTGACTTTGTTTTTATGTGTACTACTTCTTTTTGGAGAAATAAAACATTTCATTAGAAAATAAACAAAATGTACAGCCTTCTTGATATTACAAGGTAATTTTAAATATTTTTCGTCATGGTATATCTTTTACCATGCTGTTTTATTTTGTTTTAATTTCTTAATTTTAATCCAATTGATTAATTAATTTCTCTTTTTAAAATAGGAATTCCCTTGATTGTTGCCGGAGTTTCAGCTGGTATCTTCTATAAAGAATACGCATTAGGCAACGTGTAAGAAATTTATTTGTGTCAAGATTTTTTTCTTCAATATCTAACATTCCAAGTATGACAATTACAATAGACTTGGGCCCCGTCTTACAAAGAGTATTTGATCGCAACTTATTTGCGATTGATAACAGTCGCAACTATATACATAAGAGATAAGAGACTGCAAACTTGCGATTGATTGTAATCAATCGCAACTTTTTATAAGACGGGGCCCTTATCTTTCCTATTTCTTTGCTCAACGCTCACTTATACAATTGTCATCGATTTCCTTGAAAGAAAGGCATATATCATGTATTTTTAGAGTATTTTGAGGCTATGAGCCCCTCCCCCGCCCCCTCTCTTGCAGAGGCTGATACAGAGCCACTTACATTTTGTTAGATTTTGTTCACAACAAGAACGAACGGTTATCTCTAGAAGTTTCTTTAGGACATGGAAGAGTGGTGGATTAATTTCTTCAAACGTAAAATCAATTTTTAAATCTTTCCATTCTACATGGAGCACTTATCACGAAATCTGTATGCCTATATATGATGGGGTATTGATGTTACACACAATATCATGCTGGTATAATGTATATCACGTTATCTGTGTTAACCAACCGACCACGAGTTAAAAGTTAGACCTTATCTATACTTCTCAAACAATTCTCGGTGATCAATAAATTGATCAGACGACTGGATAACGTTCTTAATTTTCCTCTTACTTGCTCTAGGTGTTGGATGTCGACCAGAGCTATGCTCATCTCCTTCATACCAACGGTGGCTATCGTGATTGTAGTGAGTATTGAACCTCTGACCTGCATCAAGTCACATTGAATAATGTGGGCGAACCAACACAGCTCATGATTAGAATAATTTAGGGGAAGAAAAAGTGACACATATCTGGTTTAAAAATGCTACACAAGTCAAATGACAAGAATTATTATTTAGTTCCTTTTTTCTTGATAAAATATGATTTAGCAATGCAAAATTTTGAGTTTATTAGTAAAACATTACATATGATTTATGTCATTATTTTTAAATAATGAAAAAATATAGTAATGTTATGCAAAATAATTGACGAACTACATTTTGTGAATTCGGTTTTGAAGAGTATTATGGTCGATCATATTCAACCAAGGTCATGCGATGTGTCCATATTATCTACAAAGATTTATAAACATATTGATGTCCCATAGATCTCAGGTGATTAAAGCTTATTTCGATATTAATAGTCCTAAAAAGTCATAAAATAGACTTATAATGAGCCGAGTAATAATGTAATAAATGAGAGAAGAAAATGTAGTACTCAGTAGTGCAACAGGGGAGAAAGAGGGGGCGGGGGCTGATAGCCCCTAACAAATTTATCTATGGGCACATTTGTGGGGATATAAAGAGACTTATGTCAAATCGCAAACACAATACTGATTTTATGAGCTTCAACTTTCAGCAATAATTGTATTCGTACCACATTGCGGATTGAAAAAGGATAGATATTACACTATTACATTCCTTATTTTTTGCAGGTGAACACGGCTTTCTTGATAATGGTCCTGCACGTCATGATGAGATCCATGTCAGCCAAGTATAAGAGCAGAGTTTCCAGCAACACATCACAGGTCAAGTAAGTTTACAACCGCCCACTCACTGGCGTAGCCCCTCTACCGGTGAGGGCCGATGGGGGGGGGGGGGGATGCACGGTAGAATGTACCGCCCTTTTAAATTACTTAGAGATCAATGCGAATCCTATGCTAATATCTTCAAGGATTTTTCTTACTTCAAATTTAAAAAAAAGAAGAATGCCATGCCCTGGCTGAAAATTTAATAGAGAAACAAGAACTCCATTTCATATTCGTATTTTGTTCCACTTTTCATTTTTTTAATGAAGTAGCTCATTATTTCTTGTAGCTTGGTGGTTGTAAAAATCATAGAAAATGGAACTGCAAAATAGAGATACACTGTCCTTTTTTGTTTACACGTGTAGAAGAAAAACAGATAGAGAGAGAGAGAAGGAGATGGAGAGAGAGAGAGAGAGAGAGAGAGAGATAGAGAGAGAGAGTATTGGAATGAAGAGCTTCACAATTATATGTACTTGTAATTTTTTTTTCTGCCAAGGGCTGGATTGAAAGCGGCCGCCATCTTGTTGCCTCTGCTTGGTCTCACTTGGGTGTTCGGCTTTCTCTCGGTGAACGCTCGGACGCTTGTCTTCACCTACATGTTTGCCATCCTCAACTCATTCCAGGTGAGCTTTTCAAGTTGTAAAAAAACAATCACAGCAAAGGGCGTAGCCAGGCTCGCATGCATGCCCCGACAAAAATACCACAAAAACGTTCATTTTCACCTACAATATTCCTAATCCTCAAGTCAATCCATGTGAGTTTAGCTAATCATTAAGGTCGTTACACTCGGCGTATCAACCAAAAGGTGTAGCCGCGTCGCACACCCCTATCATTTGCATGCCCCTCAAAAATAAAAACATCACCACAAAAAAATAATAATCGCGTTTTCACCTATAGTTTGTTCGCCATCGTCAACTCATTTTTTTCGAGAGATATTCTGTCACCGACGCCATTCACCAGTTGTGTATCCACGGTAATTGTAAAGCGCGTAGCCGGTGTACGCCGCCCCCATATCAGCCCTCCAAGTCTCCAACAAACATACCTTAACACTCAGCTATGAGGACTCTTTCCACCTTTATTTATCCTATGTCTGCTTGTTCCATCCTTTCAAGACAGTTTCATTGTCCAAGAATATTATAGTTATTCCAGATTTTCCCTAGCAAAGTGTGTTTATTAGTTAGCAACTAAAACTAGATATTTTCTCGAATAGGGGTCGTGCTATTCACCCTACGCGGTATTTCATGTATAGTTTGTATCTCTATTTACATACAAATAAGAAAATGACAAAGTAACTAACCCAATATTTTTTTATTTTGATTTTCGATTCACAGGGACTGTTTTTCTTCATCGCCCATTGTGTCCTTAACATGGAGGTAAGTAAAACCACAGACTTTACGTTCTTCTTGCCACCCGATTTGCGAAGAAATTACAACAATATTAGCTATAGAAATCTAAGCAAAGATCATGTTTATGGTGTAGGCTCTGATTTTGACCTTTAACCCCCTTTATTTCATGAGTTAGAGTTTTTTTCTTCAGATATTATTTCTATTAGTATTAAAGTATATTCTACTTAATTTCAACCTCCAAAAATATTGCAGTCGTTTTTTTTTAATTTTTAATACGTGCTGTGGCAAATTTATGTTTGGAGGCATTACCATTTCCATTCCTATTGAAAACTATCTGGAAAACCTTTCGCCAAATGTAAGACTTAAAAGGCACCTGGAAAACTTTTAGCTTCGTTTTCGGCCTATCTGAAGCTATTTTCGAGAAGAAAAAAACTGCCTCCTGCAAATCTTTCATTCAGTAATTTTTGTTCGGGGTTATGCCTCCATTTTTACAAAATGCGGGATGCACCTCTAATACGTGTTTGAAAAAAAAGTTCATACATCTTTGAAAATCATTTAAATTGTGTGTCTGTATGTGGCTGGTGTGTGTGTATTTTTAGGTAAGAAAGGCATACGAGCGTCGATACGGCAAGACCAGGGGCGTCGTCAGCTCTACGGTTTTTTCGTCGGTCTCCAAAACGGCTAGCGGCAAAGGCGGCAACAGTAAGGCATCGGGCAAGTCGAGGTCGATCTCCGGATCGTCGAAGAACAAGAGTAACGACACGGTGGCGCTGTGCAGGAAAGGCAGTGACATCTCCAACGGCATGGTAATGATAATGATAGTATATAGTTACATTCATATTAATGGCCCACTGCACTACCTGTAGCTACTTGCTCCCTCTATATAGAAAACTTCCCCAATCAGTGCCTGTTGGCCCCCCATGATCCCCTTTTTCTTATGTTAGTTGAGAGCTGAGTTAATGAGATAGCCACCTGTCAGTGACCTCGCTGTGTGGTATAATCTCTCTGGCCCAGTAGTATTGACGGTCATTAAAGGAGAAGTTCACCCTGATTTTTAAGTTGGTTTTTTAACAGAAGCATACAAATTAGACGGAAATGTCAGTGAAAGTTCGAGCAAATTCCGATTAACAGTAAGACAAATTTTAATTTTTTATATTTGCGATCATTCAAAAATGATTAAAAACTGATTGAAAATGTTCCCTCTAGAAGATTGTCCATCATACTCGCACCCTATATATGATTATTGCTCATAATGTTTCTAATCAACCCCTGTATGGAAGAAATTTATTCCTTCTTCAATAACGAAGAAAATTTAAGTTGATGAAATTGTATATACAGAGCAAGTTGAAGGGAGCTCGCAAGATATGTCACAGTGTTGCCGATTTGTGTTTGATTGATCGCAACCTTAAAAATTCATAATTTGCTTATTTTTAATTGGAATTTGCTCAAACGTTCGCTGATATGTTCCTATCATGTTTCGGCTTCTATTAAAACCAACTTCATATCAGGGTGTACTGTACTTCCTCTTTAAAAGTCTAAAAATTACTTTTACCCTGGTTTTAGCCAGACTGCCGTTAGTCGGTGAAAGCATTCAATGAAATTCACTCTATCATCATGATCATTTATCCATTTACTACATCTCCATTGGGATTGGAAAGGTAGATTAATGTCTCGACAAAGGGCGTTATAGTGCCGCCAATCATTTGATCCACAGATTTGCATCGTATACACTTGAGCAGATATTTTTACGACTTTTCAGATGTCTGCATTAGGATAATTAATTGGATTTTCTTGAAATTAATATAGTTGAGCCACTATGCTCTCGGAAGATCCTAAAAGCAATTAACCACGAGAGAAATGATTATTAAACAGCAAGTCATCTGCAATCTGCAATTCCCTTATCAAATTTGTTGACGATATTCTTATATTTTTTATTGCATTATTTTAATCATCTTTTTACATACAAAGTTACATGATCATTCCACAATAAGTAGTGGTCAATAAGTAATTCAAGGCATTTTTATACTATTGTATTGTTCAATGTATGTACCATCTTCGAAATGATCATATCATTTCTCTTACTGTGCTTTTCAAATCTTTATATCATGTATTTTCTATTTTTATGATGACAGGATTGTCATGACAATCCGTTGAAGACTTCAAGTGTTGATGAAACCAATAATCTCAACAACGGGTCAAATACCAACCAGGATTCGATCAAGAAGAAACTAAGCGTAAGTATTATGTAATAATACAAAATACAATAATATATGAAAGACAAATATCTTTTATTTGCATTTCTAAGTTGAAATGGAAGTGGTTTATTTACCAAAAGATCCTTCATGAGATATCTTGAAAACTAATTTATTTCCAGCCAAGTTTCCAGCGATCTGGGCATTGTTTGTAGCTCAGAGAGGAAATTTAATTGTTTCTCCTTACTTTTCAAATTGCGTTAACGAATCATCATTAAATAATATAAACGTAATTTTTATATATAAATAATTGCTTTGTTGGCATCATATAGTGCAAAGTAAGACGTTGAGCGTAATATTTTAATATTAAAACAATGATGCCATTTATTGTAATGTGGGTCCGGCATGCTAAGAATAATAGCGTATGGATCTCAAACCATGTCGAATATGTAACGAAATAAAGATACCTCTTTGTAAAATAGCAAAGATTGAGGCCAAATGGATACAACAAACATGTTGGTACACATCGTTCTGCTTATGGCCTTGAAAATGATTTAAAATTGTCTATAATAATTAATGTTCCTTATTCCAATAGCCCGATGGACCCCTCCAGCACAATGAAATACAGTGTCTCGTGAAGGACAGGTAAAAACTTTTGAAATTTATTATTAATTAATTAATTATGCGCCTTGTAATCAGCTTCCAATTACATTTCTAAAACTTTCTTAGTGGCACTATATAACCAAATTATAACCATCAATAATCTTTCCTTCTAAAAATGTCTTTGATTTACATCGCCCTAAAAGTGTATTCTCTCTCATCCATTCATCATGCGATTATTAATTAGCAATCACTAATCACTTTATTGCTGCTATTTGTAATTCTTTGCGTTGTACTCCCATTTTGAAACATTTTTTTACATTGCATAAATCCAGTTGGAATATACAAATTGAAAATTAAACCAGTCTTCTGTTTGGTCAATATGGCATGTATGTCACAATTTTGTTCCCCTTATTGTATAAATTATTCATTTCCATGACAATAATTGCTCATATGCAGCTTTTAATCTACGTCGCCCATCTTTTATTCACTTACATGTTCTTTTTAATTATGTATTTTTTATATAGTGAGAAGAACGTCAACCAGGAGAGCCAAAATAGCGAACTGTCGAAGGAAGCAAAAGTGGCTATGGAAAACATGATTTCAAAATCTAACGTCGCTTCGAACAACGAGAATATCGCTTAGAAGAGCAAAGAATATTTTGAAGTTTAAAGTGCAAAGAAAGTACTTACAGTTTAATTGGTAATTATATTTCAAGTTCGATGTTTACTGGTGAAAGTTCTTAAAAAGTAATTACAATTATATATAAAGTAGACTCACATTATGAGCTTATATTGTGTTGCACGAATTCATTCTGTATTTCGAAATCTAACGTCGCTTCGAACAATTAGAATATTGCTTGAGAGCAAAGAATATTTTGAAGTTTAAAGTGCGAGGAAAGTACTTTCATTTTAATTGCTAATTACATATAAGTTCCTTGTCTCCAGTTGAAAGTTCAAAGAAAGTCATTATAGTTAAATAAGTAGCTCACAGTGTCTTTCACAGACTTGCGTTATGAACTTGTATTGTGTTGCATGATTCCATTCTGCAACCTTAAGTAGCACTACCCCATCAGCGCTTGAATGGAGTACAGGCTTGATGGCTATCATCATTTCGCAGATCTTAGTAAAGTAAAGACGTTGAAATGCACCTCCCCCTTGCCGTTCTGAAGTCTTCAGAACGGCTATTTCTGGAAAAATGTTTGTATTAAATGTATATATTGTTATTGCGACCTTCATAGAAGTAATGTGTCTACTGATATTTCCTTTAGAAATAAAATTGAACCAAAAATCATTACAAATTTCTTTAAATTTGATATATATTGATTATACTATACCTATGTAACAAAAGCGTACCGGATGCCTGCAGGCGTATAACGAGTTTCACCCACATTGCATTCGGTTGAAATTCGATAGCGAGCATGTCAAATTCTATTTTTGTAGTTTTATCTAATAACCGTTTGATGATTTTACTGATATGTAGCCACATCATGGAACAGTTTGATGATTAATTTGATAATTGAATACTTGAAAAGAGAAATGCATGAAAACAGTGGCGTACACTTACACAAAAATGCTTATGGCGCAGCTTCGACTGAGCCAACCTATGTTAGGGAAAGTGTACATATAGTTTTGTTGTCAAAATAAAAGTTGTTAGTCTTAGAAAAACATTCACTTTGCGATTTATTTGTTTGCATCGATTTTCGCAGCAAATCATAGCTATGTCCCTATCTATTCCGTCCATGAATACTTGTACAGAGATTTGACATGTGAATGATTATTTACGATATATATTTGAAAATGCACTTGGTGTCGATGTGGGTCAAAATGTTAACTAAAGATTTGTATATTTTGGTAGAGGTGACAGTGATGTACGTAATATGTTGAATATGATACTGAGTTCGTTTAAAGCCCCACTGCACTACGTATAGCAACTTGCGCCCTCCACATAGCAAACAATGCCTAATGGGTTACCGTTGATCCCCCATGGTCCCCTTTTTCTTATGTTAATTGAGAGCTGATTTGATGATAACTACCTGTCAGTGACCATGCAGGGAGGGAGATCTTATCCCTCCTGGCCAAACGAGGGCAGATAGGCTTTAACCCTCAGTTTTACTTCCCGTGTATACTCGGCTGATTTGATAATACTATTTGTTGCAGAGAAAGGAAAACATTTGATTAGTTTAAGATCTTTAAACATAGAAACATACATGCTTTGTGCTCCTTTGTTCAAGGATATTTAGGCACATTTCGATTGTTCAAATTGGAGGTGCAGAAAAAACACCGATATGATACTGAGTTCGTTTAATCCTCAGTTTCCCGTGAGCTGATTTAATAATAATAAATGTTGCAGAGAAAAGAAAACATTTGATTAGTTTAAGATTTTTAAACATAGAAACATAGATGCTTTGTGCTCCTTTGTTTAAGGATATTTAGGCACATTTCGATTATTCTAATTGGAGGTGCAAATAAAACACCGATATGATACTGAGTTCGTTTAATCCTCAGTTTCAATTCCCGTGTATACTCGGCTGATTTGATAATAATATTTGTTGCAAAGAAAGGAAAACATTAATGTGATTAGTTTAAGTTCTTTAAACATAGAAACATAGATGCTTTGTGCTCCTTTGTTTAAGGATATTTAGGCACATTTCGATTATTCTAATTGGA
>JARBES010000115.1:16186077-16188577 GCA_030265145.1 Strongylocentrotus pallidus
TAGTGGCTTATTGCTACTCCTCCTACTAAAGCTATTGAGAGCATTAGGGTTCCACTAGCCTTAACGAAAAGAATAGCCTGCTGTCATCAAAAGCTTTCAGTCGCGATTTGTGAGTAATGCGAAGTATGGTATGAGCAGTTTCAAGATGTATATCTTTTTCATTTCATTTTTTTATTTCAAGATCTATCTAGACCGCAAACGAAGCCAAGGTATCTCTCCATCTGGTGGTTTATGGAAAACAAACTGGAGGCCTTCCTAGACCTAAAACAAAGCTAAGGTATCTCTCCATCTGGTGGTTTGTGGAAAACAAGCTGAAGGCCTTCAAGATTTGAATGGATTTCTGGAAAACTTGAAAAACACTCTTTTTGGAAACGGAAACTTTACCTTCCTTGAGTTCAGATATCGCCTTACAATCGCTCGCTCACTTAAAATATTGACCGGGGGTGTTTACTTTCATAGTTATTGATTGATGGTCTCTTATTACCTGCATTTCAGAGAACCGTTCTATAAGCGTTTGGATGTAGCTACCGGTATGATGGCGTTGTTATTTATTTCCCCATCGTTTTTGCAAGATATTGGATGAATGAAACAATGACGCCAAAAAGATCAGAATCAGGTCGAGAAAGTAATCAATGCCTGACGTAACAAAAATTTAATAGGATTGTCGTATACTGAAGAAAAAAGAGATACATTACACGGTAGATATCATTCTTGATCAAATAACAATAATACACAAACACATGGCTATTAACCATTCCGTTACTGACGCAACAGTACTTAAAGAGCAAATATTTACACGATATGGCGGAAATTCGGTCCTAACGCTTAAATAAGTAATGTTGCTATATTCATATAATATATAGCAGCATAAATGATGTTATACCTGTTTTTTTCTCTTTTTTGTTGTCTTGGAATTTATTTTCGGAATGTAAAACCTTTATAAAACAGAATGATAATCGGCATGCACAGTTCCTAACGTTTTAGATAAGAAAAACAAAAGAATATTTCGAACTCCGTCCCGAATCGATTTAGGCTGTGAAACATCAGTCCATCAGTCACACATTATATTGAACTTCCATTTAATCCTACTATCATTTTTGTCTTTATTTCACTCTTCGTAGATAAATATGATAGATTATTGAATCCTGATTCTCAAAACGTACGGCTGAATTTTGCAAGAAGAAAAAAAAAAAAAAAACCTCCTTACATTTTGACATTTCGATTTCGTGTGCAATAACATGCAACATGTTTAATCAGCAGTTTGGCACAAACGCACATGAGAATTCAAATAACGATGTAAGGATTAAAGGGGATCCCACTATTCTCTTCAATATTCATAAATAAATAAGTTCAGAAGAATAATAGCGGTCATTGTAATGTAAAATTCCATTCGAACTACTCTTCTGCTTATGATAATTTTATATGCGATTTCTAATAATTTTAAAGATAAATAGTCAGTTTGTTTCTGAAAATGTATAATTTCTTAAACTCAAAGAAAGTTTACTTGAGCCTGAATCCAAGGGTCATGGGTTCGAATCCCAGCTCAGCACTAACATCCTTTGGCAAGACATTAATCCACGTTTACCACTCTCCACCCAGGTGTTAATGTGTATCTGACAATCTTATGGTAATGATAGGGCTACCAGTAAGAACAGCAACGATGCTGATGAGGCTTCCCTTGGTAAATACAATCATTATTACATAATTTATTTTTGAAGACAGAAATCACACACTAAGTGCCGCTTTTAGGACTTCTATCTACATTGTTCAATTTATAAAGCTTTTTTATTAGAGATTTCGTCCTAGACCACCTAGAAAAGAAAGAACAAATTTAATCACCGTATCCATGACTCGTTCTCTTCTGATTTAATAAACAATAAAAAAAGCTCAATCTCAGCCATATCAAAATGTTAATAGCACCTTGAAAGCCCCCCCCCCCCTATTCCTAATTTCCTGACCGAGGCACTGTTTAGTCACACACATGTCTGTTAGACACGTTAGAGGTCTCTGCATGGGAATTATCATCAGTGACTACAGATTATCGCCATACCGTTAGACAAGGTTGTCACCGTTAGAGCTTCTCTAGCGATTTTACGTCAAGAAACCCGTTCAAAAGGTGTAACAACCCAAACGCGTCTCTGCAGGCAGCCTATGCGCCCGATTACAGCTGTGATAGCGGAACCGGTTCGCCGGCGGACTTCTGCCGAGTGGATCTGCCATGTTTTAAAGTTGCTCAAGCGTGGGTATATAGAGGGCAGCACACGGACGTACACACGGGAGCGTAATACCCATTTGCTCAGTATTATGTAGTGATCGGGAGTGATCGCCAAGTTGCCTACTACACGAACGACTAAATACCCATGCATGAACATCTTTAAAGACATAATTGCGAAAATGATTCGTTATCATCAATATAATTTCAGTGACGTATATTTCACTTGACCAGACCATATTCTGACCGTTTTAGATATTTTACATCGAGTGCGTGCGCGCGCGCTCA
>JARBES010000115.1:16193577-16196738 GCA_030265145.1 Strongylocentrotus pallidus
TTCTGACATTTTGAAATAAATGAGGAACAAAATTGGAAGATAGTTCATGCTGACAAAAAACAATAGAAGAGAGAGAACAAATTGAGCGGGAGAGAGAGAGAGAGAGTGAGAAGGGGAATGAGAGGGTGAGAGAATGAGAGAGAGAAGGGGGGCAATGAGGGGGCGGGGGCACATGTGGAGGGAGGGAAAGATGTGTGAGTGATGAATTGATACGCCGTTGAAAAGGGAAGGGGCAAATATGGAGGAGGGGGAACAAGGGTAACAAACGTGACGAAAATAAAATAATGGCATGATGCGAGTCATAGGAAGTTAAAATATATTCAGGATATAACGTCTTGCGTACAAAAGCCAAAACAAGATTACTCGGTCTTGTCAGCATGGTAGGTAAGCTCTGGTACAGATTCCGAGGTGACTTTAATATAATCTTGCCTTATTTGAAATGCAATAACTGTAAATAGATTCTCAATATCTATTCAAAAACAGAGTCCCCAATAATGAATTGAATGTTCTCGTAAATTGCCCGGAGGGTATCTATTTCGAGCATGACGAAAATGAACACTCACGCTCCCCCTTCCCGATAGATATATAGAGGAAGAGTGAGAGGGGGGGGGGGGGCGGAGGGAGGGTAGGAGGGAGAGAGAGAAAGAGAGAGAGAGAGAGAGAGAGAGAGAGAGAGTGAGATGGGAAGGGGGGGAGGGGGGAGGTAAACCGGAAACTAAAACAGGAATCACTCTTCACACTTTCTTATTCGATGTCCTTGCTCTGTTGTACTTCAGGCAACTACTAAGGTCGGTAAACCCTAACCCCATTTGACACACACGCCTCCACAAAGGCAGAGCCCTGCTCTAACTGTCCTGACATTATTTTTGTCTCTTTAATTCCGGTCTCTTAAGGGAAATATCGATAGTTGACGGGTGTATCACCATGTAACATTGATTTCATCGTTTTAAATCTTATATCTGATAACAGTAGCATCATGAGCATAGCGAGAAGGGAAGTGTGCTCTGATGTTTACAAGGAAAAAAGATGCAAAGTAGCCGACTTTCAAGGAAGGTAGGGTTGAGAGGGGCGGTTTAACCCCCTTTTTCTGTCTCTTTCTTTTTTCCACACTCTCTCTATCTTTCTCTCTTTTTTCTCCCTCTCTCTCTGTTTCCTTTCTCCTCTTTCTCCTCCTCGCCATCAGCTTGTAGTGACCTGAATAGCTGAACCTAATGTAAGATAGCGGAGCGACCGAGTTAGGAACTATTTGGCAGCGGTTTGGTAGGAAATGGGGAGAGAAAGGGTTTGTTTAACCTTAATGTTACCTCGCCCAACCCTACCTCTTCCTTCTTTCCTCCATCTTTCTTCTTCCCTCTATCTTCCCCTCCCTTTCCCTCTTTTCCTCTCCATCATTTTCTCTCATTATCTCTCCCATAAACACCATAAAGATACATATGTGCATGCACACCCACACCAAACACATTGTTATAATATACTCATTTATATTATCTAACGTAGATATGAAACCATCGCAACCTGTACTCTGTGTTGCTATGAAAGTTTTGAGAACCTTCTCTCTCTCTCTCTCTCTCTCTCTCTCTCTCTCTCTCTCTTCCTCTCTCTCTCTTTCTCCCCTCTCTCTATCTCTCTCTTTCATACGCCCACGAACACCCAATCACAAACACATTGTTATATCATTCTCATTATATAAATATATTTATCTAAGGAAGATATGAAACAATCGCAACCAAATAATTATTACTCTGGGTTGCTGTGAAAGTTTAAAAACATCTATCTCTCTCTTTCTCTCCCTCTCTTCCTCTCTCTCTCTCTCGCTCTCTCTCTCTCTCTCTCTCTCAGTCTCACTCTGTCTCTCTCTTTCTCTTTCTTTCTCACTCTCTTTCTCTCTCTCTCTCTCTCTCTCTCTCTCACAATTTCTCACCCTCTCTCTCTCCCTCTCTCTCTCCTTTTTTCTTCCTCTCCCTTTCTCTTTCTCCCTCTCTCTCTCTCTCTCCCCCTCTCTCTCTCTCTCTCTTTCACTCTCTCACACTCTCTTTCCGCCCCTCTACCAAGTCCTATTCTCTCTAAATTTTCATCATGAGGAGGACTAAGGGCCAGAGCAATGCGAGGGCCACGATGAGTCGTTCTTTCCGGACTTGAGCGCATGCTACAAGGAAAACCCCGGTAATGACCTTGGCCTCAGGTTTCATCTCTGCAAGTATTACGAATGAGGGAGTGACATACATAAATTTCCTCCTAAAACGCATCAAACATCCAAATCACCAATATATATCCAGATGTATCATGTTTATTGCAGTCATTCTGTCTACAAATGACAAACTCGATGCTCATCATGCGTATTGATGCACCGTTAGTTCATTGCAACGTCGGAGGGTTGTTTTCAGCTTTAAACGGCATATCCTTCTGGCCTCCCTCTCATTTTACAGTTTTATTGCTTATGGAGGCTACAGTTCGCATGGAAATATATCGTTATTAAGGTTTGGGTATATCGCCTGTTTACCCTAGGAAGTCATTTCATTGTATTATTGAAGGCTGGCCATATAATAATGGAAATTACGCCTCGAATCGGGATGTGCGTCGTACTCTCGTTCTCGATCATTTTGATATTTTGAAAGCATAAGCAATTGGATATAAAATTGTGTTATGTATGTTTTTACAGCAGTCAGAGATTTATTATCCCTGTTCAAAAGGCTCGGCTGCTACTAAATGGGAGTAAGGAAAACAGAATAGTTTTTATCATATCAGAAGACTCTACGTAAAGAAAAAAAGGAAGATTATGTAAAATATTATTGTGCTAACTTGCGGTTTTCTAGCACTAACGATGTCTGAGCTTCATGTATATGATCTTAAAACACAAAATCAGAAACCATAATATACTCATAACAGTCGCCCGTGCATATTCGTTTTACTATCATAATAGCATAAGGAAGGATTACAGATTTCCGCCTTGCTCGCCGAGTCAGTAAACATTATTCATCTGCGAGTCGAAAGGATCAAATTTTATTTTCCTTTGGGGCATCTTCCAATTCGACTGTTATCCTATTTTCGCTTTCCAGCACGTGCATTCGATAGCCCGTGAATGATGACGTCCTAGCTGGTAATTAGTTGGTGAGGCCAAGACGAATGGATGGGGGGGGGGGGGGGGGGGGCGGGGGGGCCGT
>JARBES010000115.1:16510513-16522385 GCA_030265145.1 Strongylocentrotus pallidus
TTTCTTTCCGGCACCCCTAGAAATGTTATATAAGAAATTGTTTTGGAAAAATATTGATTTGGGGAATACCAAATATTTGACACTGCTAGAGTACATGTACATGTATGTAATTTCATGAGGAAATAGCATTTTAAAGATAAAAAGTGTACTTCTTCCTCATCACTTGCTTTGCTCACTCGCATTGTTAGAAACAGGATGATTTCAGGTAGCAAAGTGCCTGAATACCTCCATATATTGGCAACAAGGTGCCAGAAGATCAACGAGTTGCTGAGAAATATATGACTTTTATATACAAATTACATTTTTACAGCTCGTTTGCTGCACACTCTCGCAAAATTATGCAGCGAGATAGTTCCTAGCAATGAGATGCCTGAATGGTGAATACCCTCATATTCATGTATATTTAGCGATAGGGTGCCCACATACATTATTTTATACCTTTTCTAGTGTGTTGATTATAAAATTTAGAAAAATAGTCAGAAATAAACATGCCCGTAGGACATACATGTAAGTGTGTCCATAGCACTAGACAAGTTTCAGAGTGTTTGAACAATTATTCTGTGATGTATTTCGAATCGGGATGAAGTGAAACTTGGTTTTGAAAAAGGGCAGAAAAACACTGCTGTTTGTACATGTATAATTGAATGTGCTATGCACCATACCCATTGTTCCGATAGTATTGTACAATTCCATACCGCACTGAATGAAGAACAATTATTCTAACGGACTTTGGACTAGTTTGACACGTTCATGTCTGAATGTTGATTTAGTCAGGCAATAGGCATACTGGTACTACACTTTGATATCATGGTCCTACTTCGTAGTAGGTCCATGCTTTGATACACTTTTTGTCCATTCATGTACATGTATGTACTGCTGTAATAGTTTGATTTAATAGTTCACATCAGGAATTAATTTCAATAATTTCTTTTCTTTTCTTCTACATGTACATGTCTCAGAGTCAATGAGATTTTTTTTTCTGTAGGCACTTTTTAGCCTAGCACATTAGCAGCCTACATTTCTTTTTAATAGAAATATTAATTAAACCTTTAATGTTTAAAAAGATCTTTCTGTTCCTGTATTTAATCTGTGTATTCCAATTGCGCCATACTTTTGGTCAGATTCAAGTCTGTGCATAGTACGGCTTTATGACGAGCTTTGGTATTCACTATTATAAACCATATTTTTCTACACAAATAAGTTTTTTTTTAGTCCTGTAAGATTTTTCGTGGTTGTAGGCAAGTGAGTGTATCACAAAGTGTTTCATGCACATGATCCAATCTTTAAATACTTTGTATACACCGTAAATTGGGCCATTGAGGGATGTCTTACTGTTAGTCGTGATTGCTTTTCAGTGCGGGGAGGTTGTGTGTTAGTATGTTTTTTTTCTTTACCTGGGAAGGCGCATGGTGCCCCCAGCCTTTGATCTCCCTTTAGCAGGATATTTTTTTTTTCTTTATGTGTTTTATTGAACAATAAAAAAAACAATCACAATATTTACAAGTTATTATAAAAAGATTACAAAAAAGCAGTAAAACGCAGATCAAAAACCTTACGAAAAGTAAATTTACACTAAGATGCAGACAATTACATGCACATGTACCGATACAACATTATAAAACTGCATTACATGTATAAAACAAACTTCCATTTTTTTAAGTGCAAGGGCAATTTATTTTTTCTCGTAAAGACTTTTTGTTGTTGCAAGCTTACATTTTGAATTAGTACCAAAAAAGGAGGGAGGGAGAGATGAACTCTGTGTGCGTTTTTTTAGGGCTGTCAATTCATTGAGTCATTGCCAAGATTAACTGTTGAGGTCAAATTTCATTTCATTATTAATGTTTTAATCTGTCACTTTATTTTCATTTAAGGAGCTCCAGTATACACAGAAGCAGTTTAATCAGAAACTGAGAGATCACACATCCAAGACAATGGCGCTATGTTTACTCAGGAAACCTTTTAACCTACTAGTACTCTTGGTAAGTAAATTGTTCTCTTTCAAGCTGTTTACCTCCCTTTAAGGTCTATGTTTTTCATTATGGCTAAGTTTATCACATTTTGTATTTCAAATTGGCAACGATACTATTTTTCTTTTAACGCTACATTGTTCTTATATAATGCAAATAAATATGCAATGTCTCTGAAAACAATACACATGGGTACACATTTTGCCCAAAAAGTTTTAAAATGTCAGCCAATTTTGATTGAAAAACAATACTTTTTATTCTTTAATGCAGTACAATGTGCTGCTCAGTAACTAAGGATTTCAAAGCATATTTTTGTTTTTATAGTTCTAAGCATTGAATGCATTCAAACGCAATGTGGTCATGCAGCCAAAACTGACACAGCATGTGCAGGAATGTGTGCCCTTTCTTTTCATGCATCTGTTATCGTTTTTAGGGCTCCGAAACCAAAAGTTCCTGGGCCAAACCACTAAAGGCGGAATGACTGTCCCAAAAGGGTTAAGGATATATCCCCTATTATCTATATTGTAAAAATATCACAGTAGTCCTGTTTTCATCAGACCGAAGTTGCAAAATAACCCGCTATTTCCAGACTTGGAATATTTTCCCGAAGCTCGAAATTGCGTCTTCACCAGACAGATAAAGTCATCACAAACTAGATGAAGACAGGCGCAAATTAGCCCGCTATTTTTCAAATAGGGGGTTATCTTGGGAACAAGACCAAGATTTCTCTGGATATTTTCTGGACCAAATAGCCTGCTAACTGCAACTGCGGGCTGATGAGGACGCAAATTAGCTGGCTAATTTGAGATCGGGATAGTTAAAATAGCAGGTTATTTTGCAACTCCTGTCTGAGACGGACCTAGTGTATTGTATATTGTACAGACATTAGGCCAAGTGGCTTTTCCTATTCGCTTCAAGGGGAAGTTTACCCTGATATAACTTACCGGTACTGTAGTTTTAATAAAAGCAGAAAATGAGAGAAACAAATCAGTGAAAGTTTCAGCAATATCCAATGAAAAAAATTAGGAAAGTTATGAATTTTTTAAGTTGTCATCAGTGAAACATCAGGTTAGGCCTACTTGTCTCCGTGTGATGTGCCCAAATTGACAACTAAACATGTTTCATTCAATTGAAAAAATAACAAATTCATAATATTATGGCCTTCAGTCATGCTGGGCTGAGGAAGGGCAAGTGGAAAAAAAAGTTGCACTTGTAATTCAATTCAATTCAATTGGGATGTCACATGAAACAGGAATGTGTTTTTTTAAACCTACAAGTGGGACAAGAAATGCACATGTAGTGTAGGTCCTAAACATTCATCCATGTACATGTACTTGCTTGGAAGGGTTTTTTGTGGGGGGAATCCCCCATCTGAACGAGCACATATGGCTTGTTCACATACATGTATGCCATGATGATTAAACTGCCAGGAAAAAAAAAAAACACCTTTTATTTTATGCGTAAATGATGTATGTATAGGAAACTACCGGTAATGTCATGTACACCTGTAGACATGTACATGTACTGAGTTTTCACTGAGTTCTGTATTATAAGATGCAGAAATAAAGCATAATACATCATGTACGTGATTTAAAAAAAAACCTGACGCAATTTACCATCTCATATCTCAACAACACCTTTCTTTTTATAACATGAAGGATCAGAATTTTACTTGATGTTTCTCCTTTTCTCTCAAATCAGTTTGTTTTTATTGTGCCGTGTCTAGCAGCAACAGACTGCCGCTATGGGTAAGTCATGGTTTTGCCATTTGCCATATTATTCTATTTTATTAATATTAGAGATTATATTGTATTTTATTATGTTATCATATTTATAGTCAATATTCTATTTTGCTGCATGATTGTAGAAGTATTTGTATGTATTATTCCAGTACTTGTCAAATCAGGCATTACAATGCACATCTGTATTTACCTCGATCATTCTTAAACTTTATGCAAGCAAGGTCCATTTCAAGTGTGGAATTTGTATAAAGCGAGATGGAAAGATATAGTTTCCAATTGAGACGCCTAATAATTCTTCTTTTTTTTGGGGGGGGGGGGAGGTCTTTCATTTGACATCGTTTGGAAAATGTCCATAGACTACATATTTTCTCATTTCATAGTTATAAATGATACAGCATACCATGCTACAGCAATACGCCTAGAACAGAACTTATTTGGCTTTTAAAGAGTCACAGCATCTCAGTAAGGCGTTCTTTTCTCAATGTCACTTATTTTGAATGAGGGCAGAAGAGTTTGAAACCCATGTAGAATATTGAATTTAATAATAAATGTGGGATATTCTATATGACACAGTCAATTCAGTTAAAATTTTCTGCCCTTGTGTGTTCTGTCCAGTGGTTGCCTTATCTATACTTGTGTAGTGGTTTTCGCTGATAAACTGAGCATGTACACCATATTTTCTCTGGCAAATATGATATTACTGAACGAATGATAGGGATAATTCACAAAACCTCACCATGAATTATCTTATATATTTTATTAGATATATACATGTATCTGTACATTAATTTCTGTGATACGTCTCTTTCCATTTTTACTGTTGATTCGTCTTGTAGGCAGTACTGGGACGCCAATTACGGAGCGTGTCGCGATTGTTCTCCCTGCGATAAAGATGTCATTCTGGGCACAAGCCAGGACTATTCCCCCATGTATGAGTGCAAGAAGTACAAAACACTTTGCCCTAACTGGTGCTCAGTGGAGTCGGCGTCAAGATCTAACCCCGGCGTAGACGCGTGCCCGCCGACCACCCCCTCGCCACCAGGTAGAATTGCACGTGCACCCCAAATTTTAACCTGCATGGCTTTTTCTTTATTTCTTTATTTCCTTTTATGCTTTCGTCCACCTTTTACAGAAAGTTCTGGGATGGCAGTGCATGTACTGAATGTTCCCCCTGCCCCGCCTTTCTTATCTTGAGTGATTACTATCAGGAATTACCGTGCTATCGCCTGGGTGGAACATGTCCCTATTGGTGCTCCCCTCGTCAAGCTGACCCTCGGGGTGAAACCCCTGCTGCATCCGGGGCATGTTACACGAATAAGAATCCTCCAACCACCCAATCCCCTGCAGGTAAACAGGCAGAGAGATACATGTAGTCACCCAGATGTGGCCTCTCACAATGTCCCTATGTGCTTTGGGCGGCTTTTAAGTTTTAACCCCCCTTCGTCTGCCATCCATGGGGGCTTCTGGAATGCTTAACATTACAAAACTCTATTCATGAACATGTCATACCCTAACTCGTAATTCTAGAGCTTTTCCAATTATACAGACTGCTGCAAACTCACATCCTTGCTTTGTAACCACAATACATACAGAACACAATCAAGCACATGAAAGTATTACATGGCCATTTCACGAATTCTTTCAGACAGTGGAGTAGCTACATGAGGGCACAGGGGCACAAACAAAAAATCAAAAAGAAGAAAGGAAAGAAACAGGAAGAAAAGAGAGAAGGAGAACGGGAGAAGGGGAAAAGGACAGGAAAAAGAAGAAGAAGATGACTTGACCATCCGCACATACATGTACATGTACCCCTAAATGAGTAGCCATGGAAGTACATATGTAAGCATTTTATTTTCTGAGTTACAATGTAAACCGTTTCCCCCCTTTCATCGCAGTGTATCCTCAATGGGTGGATTCATCATGCTATGCCACTGCTCTCAGTCATACATGTACATGTAATATCAAGCTCGAGAGAACTGGAAAATGAGAATTGTCAAAGGACCCCACCCCCTTGACACACACACACACACACACACACCCACACACACACACATCAGATTTTAGGCCAGAGCTGGCAACTTTTTCTATTCATATTTGAAGAAAAATTCAGAGGAAGTTAATAATAAAAAATAATATTAATAGGCATTTCCATAGCGCCGTCTATCTAGAAATTCTGTTCCGAGGCGCACTAATTATAACCCCGGCTTTAGCCTAGCTGCCATAACAGGGCTCTAGCATTTCAAGGAATTCATTCATGCCATGTTGCTACTCTGTTATTCTGTCACGTGGGAATAAAATGGATGAGAAACCTCACAAGTGATTTTCATATTTACCAGATCTCAACATTCTCTTTGAAATGATTTTTAATTCCCTCCATTTTGTTTTTTCCCTCTAAATTGTTGCAAATTTTGTTACAAATTTGCCAGTTCATTGTACTGTGCATTTACTTCCTGTTTAAAAATACTGTAAGAAATTGAATATATTTTTTTGATGACCTCATCCTGTTATGTTTGAGTCATGATTACATTTATGATTTGACAAAGTCTGCTAATTTGCAAAAATATTATCCTTACAATGCTTTAAACTAATGTAGAACTATCACTTTCATTTTCTTGTTATAATCAAAATTTGCTATAATTTATTCACATACACGTAATACAACATTCATGTACATGTATTTATATTCATCATGGCGTTTGAGGATAATTATGTACATATAGACGAAATTTATCATGGCACAAAAAACTATCCTGTCCTTCATAATAATGTGCTATTTGCATTTTAAAGGGACTTGGTAACATTGTTCACCATTATTAATAATAAGAATAGGGGAAAACTGATCTGATCAATTCCTTAATTCTCCCAACTATATTATTACAATTTAATTACATTTTAGATGAATGTACAATACATCGCCACAAAGCAATAAATTTGCTCTATACACCATACCAGACATTTAAGAATTAAAAGATTGTTTAAAGCCTGTCCTATGTCTTATTTTTATGGAAAACGGGTTGGAAAAATTCAAAAATGGGTGGGAGAAGTTACAGTTAGAGGGTGTCGCACAGTGCCGCCTTCAAAGAAAACTATAAATATCTTGTTGGTTTGAGAATTTTTCCAGGATTTTTTGCATGTTAGAGGGTTAGTACAGTAGAAGGAATATATTAATAAGTAACATTTCGAACAAAAATTACGCAGTTTTTACTGAGTCATTTTAAGACACATTATTATGATGATTTTTGTTTGAAATGGAAGCATTAGAATAACTATTTTGGGCATGTACTCTTCACTGTAAATATTGCATGTTCCCAGATGGCACAATAGTTGTATTTCATTGCAGAATAATACTACAGACCTCATCTGAACATTTTACAAACAGTTCTTTCACTTTAAATTACTACTATCTTTCTATAGAATATTTAAATATGAAATTTGGGGAAAGATATTCCATTTTTGTTGTTGCTGTTCTGTATAATTTACATTTAGTTTGTTTACGCATTTTCATGTTCTTTCTTATTCCTCCTGTACTATATTTAAATTGTTTTGCGTGTAGACCATTTCATTTTGTCTATGATGTTAGGAGGGGTGGGGGGTGGTATTTGAAAATGGTTTACATTCTGAAAATACATGTACTGTACAATGTATATGGACATTTGTGTTAACCATTTTATCTTTTATGACGTACATGTTCAGTGCCTGAAAAAAAATAGTAAACAGAACTGATAACATTGCAGATGTAGTATGTACATGTAAATGCTCCTCAAGGGTTAGTTGTCTGAAAGTGAATCTACACTATATGTGATCTCAAGTACAATGTGCGGACAAAGTAACATGTAATGCAATGAAGTACTTGCTTGGAATTAGGGTTTGTTATGTATGGCCTTCAGAGGGGAATCCCCCACTTTTCAGTTCCAAGTAACTTCGTACATAGTGATAGACCTCATGAAAGGCAATGGCGAAGCAATATTGGCATAGTTCGTTCACACCTAATTATTTCATATCCTTGTTAAAGGTGATATTCAGTTCTGGGAGCCGAGGGGAAATTGGATTGTATCAGAATCTCATGTGAATGTGAATTTGAATCTGTAAATAATATGGCTCAACACTCCTGGTGGAGTAAAAATGAGTTAGACTGGGTGTGCACATGAAATAATAAAATCCACTAAATATACTTCATATCTTGATCAAATTCACAAGTAATTGCCTGGTTTGATTACTCCAGGGAATTAAGAAACTTTAAAATAAATCTCATGCGAATCCACCAAATATACTACTTATTTTTTATCAAATTTATGTTTAATTGTGTGGGTAGTTATTCTATGCAATCAATAGGGCCAAATTAAAAAAAAAAAACATGTTTAGTGCCCTTCTTGAAAAAAAAGGAAGGAGGAGGCCCTTTTTTCTCTCTTCTTCTTCTTCTTCAAAATGGCCTCCACTTGGACTCGGGAAATGACATATGGGGTCTGTATGGGAAAGATGCAAAAGATCATTTTAGCAGTATATTTTTCATGTTTTTTCATAGAAAAAAAAGAAAGAGGCGGGGATGCTAAATATTTCTTTCCCCCACCTAAGCTTATTTCCTTTAAGTCCCCATGAAAGCAAATTAAGGCAGGAAATCTACATCAGAATTTACCTTAACTCCCGCTGGGCCACTAATTCTAAGAACAATTATAACAAATTAACTTTCAAGAGTAAGATTTGGGTTTAAATAATTTTGCTTTGTTGTAAAAATGCGCTTTAATGTCCATAGCTATTAGTAAACTTCCTATTCAACATACATTTAACATTTAAATTATTCTGACCCCTTGTAAATTCAATGACTTTTGTGTTTTTTGTTACTCAAGAACGAAAGTTGAACTGGTTGAAGTATGGATTTTGTTGAATACTTTTAGATGTAAGCTTTAATATGTCACATTATCAAGAAACATAGATGGGGACAAACTAATTTTTCACATACTTAGAAACAATACAAAGCATTGTAAGGGTGCGTGTGAATGATTTAGTTGTGAACTGTACATCATACATGTACATGTATTTATACCAGCTAGAAGGAATGATATTTGTACACGTACACACTTATTAGGGCACTATAGAAATTTCTGGTTGAATATAGCCCTCGTGGCGTGAAATGGGTATTTTACATGGTTAGATGCTCACTGCAGACGATGCTCAATTTTGCATGCATGTTTGTGGTTTTTAAAATAACAAAGAACTATTGACGGTGGCGTCACATGAATGTTATTACTGTGCCAGCAATGATGTTTCCTCATTGAGAACTTAAACAGATGTTTGTTGAATAATATGAAATTTCTAGAGTTTTATAGCCTACTGTGTGGTTTTATTGAATGATTCAGTTTGCCATTGCCAGTTTAAGGAAATGAATATTTTACTCCAAGTTCCTGTTACATTTCATGTGTTTGTTACTATGGCAAGTACAGTGGCCGCATGGCTTATAAACAGGATGCTACTATGAAGGAAAATGTTGAGTCTTGGCCAGCATTGTGGAAATAACTGTCTAAAAGTTTTTTTCTTCTAAACATTGTATCATAAAAAAGCAATAATGAAATAAAGCAATTAATATAAAGGAAACAAATAATATACATGTATTGCAATATAAAAATACAGTGAGGTTTAAAAATCCTGAAAATATGATAGAAATGTTTAAACTGATGGAAAACACTGAAGGTACATTTTGGTTTAAAGACTACACAGCATGTGACATCAAAATACCGCAAGTCCAAAGTTTTGTTTGTATATGACAAATACAATATTTGGTGTTGTCTTATAAATTTTAAGAGCCCCAAAGCACAGGAATTATTTTGCTTGCATTTGATTGATGATATTTATTAGCGTGTCCTCTGTATCAGCATGTATCTTAAATCAAAGAGAAGTACATGTACATGTACTTTTTTAACCAAATCACATATTTTTTGACAAAATTACAAATATTGAGTGTGTTATCCATTAAAAATATTGGATTACAAAATCAATATGAATAATGCCTGTTTAAATCAAATTGATAATGGCTGCTTAAATATGAAATGTTGCAAAATAGATGGAGCCTTTTTTAATATACCATTTGTTCGTTCATCGCATGTGTGTTAATTTTAATGTTGCATTTGGGTGTTGTTGTTTTTTTGGTCTGTTGGCCTGTCTTTACTCCTTTACACTTTAGATGCCCCAGCCACAGTTCTTGAATATGATTCAATTTGTAAAGTGGTTTTCATTCTGAAATAAAACACTGTATCAAAATAGATTGTACTAGATATGCTCTCTCAGCCAAATTTTAACCTACCGGTAACTGTGGTTAGAGATACAATTTTTGTTCTTCTTTCTCTTTCCTTTTCTTGCCTTTCCTTCCTCTTGCCCCCGCCCTTTTTGGTGCATGTTCAGAAGGGAAGGTAATAACACATTTCTCCCTTATTTGCGGACAATTATTGTACTGCCAATATATATTATATACATGTATATACTGCCAGTCTTCATATTCATTCAACATGACATGTGTTGCAGCAGTTCTTTTCCATTCAGTTCCTTTCAGTTCCAAGTGTTATTTGAAATTGATCTCCACGACCTTGTTGTTGATTCTGTAAAAAAAAAAAGTAAATGATGTCAGGGACAGTTTGATACGGACGAAAAATTAGCAAAAAGTTGAATTCATGACCATTCATTTACTTGGCTTGTAATTGGCAATGTGTAATATACCCCTGTACATGTGTATCTTAAAACATGTCTGTTTTCAAAATACCAAAGCTATAAAAAAAAAAAAATGTATATCATTTTAGGAATATTAGAAACAATCTTTTTCTACATGATCGGTTTTAAAAACTACATTTTTAAAATAAAATCTTCTTCCACAGTTCCTCAAGTCAACGTTACAATCGTGGAACAACGATACAATTCCACTGCCAACGCCTACACCGTGTCGTGCACCGCCTCCTTCCGCGACATGGGCATCCCTACGCTGGAGTGGTACAGGCCATCAGGGCAACTCCTTGCACCCACCGATACGTCAGGCAAATGGGAGGTGACCCATGAAGTCGTGACCCAAGAGGTCGCGACCCAGGGGGTCGTGTCAACAACTCTCCTTATGAAGGACTTCCAGGAGGGGGATGCAGGGAACTACGAGTGTAAAGCTCAAGGGGAGCGGAGTGACAACCGGACAATTCTCCTAGAATACGGTATGTTCTTCCCTGGCCCCTAGAGTAAGAGGCTCATGTTCTAATTAAACCCAATGTTGGGTTTAAACTTTCGTCCAAACTCGGGTTAAACAGAGGAAATTAGTGTGAGGTCTAATGAAAAGACTATTTATTTGGAATTTAAGAAAACTCTAAACTGCAATGTGTAGTAAAGACCTGCCAAGTGTCCCGCTTCTTGCTGGACATTCCCGCATTCTGGAGAGAGAAAAAATATGTAATTATTTTTTAAAATATATATTTTGTTTAAATTAAAAGAAGAAAAAAATCTTACCGTCACTGCCTGCCTTTTTATTCTTTTACTGTGTCCAATATTAATAATGTCAGTACATATGATACAATGTGGTGTCAAAACCCATGAGCTTCTGGGGGTTCCACCCCCTGGAACCCTACCGGGCGCCTCGGGTGGCCCCCTGGACCCCCTGCCTTTGTACGCTCGATCTACTCGCGTTGCTCTAATGGACTCTTTGACTACAATTGTCCCACATTGCAGTTTGGAAAACTTGCCAGGTCTGGTAGCTAGTATTCATACATACCTGGTATTCATTTCAGACTGGGTCAAAGTATGAGTATGTGTAACTCAAGGAGCAGTCAACTTCGCGTGATCTTTTCAGGGAGGTGAAAATTTCAATCAGATGGTATCAATGGAATAGGATATATTTCAGTTTAGGTCAAAGGTTAACAGTAACATCAGAAGTACATGTCACACTTTTATTTTACTCCTAGCCTCGGAGTACTACTAAATTCAGCTACATCTCCATGTATGCACATAATGATAATAATAATAGCTTTCGATTTTCTTAGCGCATGATAATTAATTCTCTATGCGGTTTACATTAAAAGAGTATTCTTTATAATCTACATCAACATACAGAGTAAGAGGACAAGAATGAACTGCTCAAAGAGTGAGAAAAGGAGAAAGTGTGGGAGAGAGAGAGAGAGAGAAGGTGGGGGGGGGGGGGGGGTC
>JARBES010000115.1:16522485-16537295 GCA_030265145.1 Strongylocentrotus pallidus
GAAAACCGTTCGCCTGACGGTTTTCATAACACTACAGTCTATTGGGGAAAACGAGTATGGTAAAACCGGTCACTCAATGTTTTTTACTTTTTTGAGGCACTTAATTCTTGACCATTTTGAAGCGCAATTTTGTTAGGGCTTCAATGTTACACCATATCACAGACACTGATAACACGTAGGGCCGTGATTTAACAGATTTAACATTGTTAAACGATCCCTTTAATACAACATACATGTACATTTATTGATATACATGTGGCATTTCAAAACATTTTTTTTTTTGTCTCAATTTATTTGAATATTCATCATGGCATTTGGAGGATAGTTATGTACTGTACATATAGACAAGATTTATCATGTCACAAATAACTATCCTGTCCTTCATAATAATGTGCTATTTGCATTTTAAGAGACATTATGATGATTTTTTTTTTTTAATGGAAACAACGACCGGTATTTTTGGTATACGGTACTCTGCACTGTAAATATTGCATGTTCCCAGATGGCACAATAGTTGTATTCCATTGCAAAATGATAATACAGGTACATCTGAACAGTTTACATACAATGCTTTGCTTTCACTATAAATTACTATTATTTTTCTGTAAAATATTTTAATATATAGGCGAACCGGTGTATGGCATGTGGGGAAAGATATTCCTTTTTTGTTTGCTTTACTGTTCTGTATAATATACATTTAGTTTGTTTACATAACATGCAGTTCATGTAATTTTATGTATATTGTTATTCCTCCTGTACTGTATTTAAAGTGTTCTGCATAATTATAGACCATTTATTTTTGTCTAGGATGTGGGGGAGGGTGGTTGGTGTTTGAAAATGGTTTACATTCTGAAAATACATGTACTGTACAATGTATATGGACATTTGTGTTAACCATTTTATCTTTTATGACATGTTCAGTACCTGAAAAAAATAGTGAACAGGGGGGTGTTTCACAAAGATCCTAAGTTGAACTTATCTCTAAGTTGGACTTAACAATTATGGAAAGCCGTTAGCATCCTTGAAAATATTATGTAAAAGTTATTTTAAAAGGCATACAATGTTGATTCGAATCATTCATTTTTTCTATTATCAAGGAGATTTCATGTTCTTAATGTTGAATTTATAATATATTTATTTTAAGGCTAGTATGGTTCTCCCTAATTTGTAGGTCCAACTTAGAGTTAAGTTCAACTTAGGATCTTTGTGAAATACCCCCCAGAACTGAAAACATATTTCACTTGTACATCTGTACATGTAAATGTTCCTCAAGGGTTTAATAGCAAGAATGTTTTCTGAAAGTGAATCTATGTGATCTTGAGTACCGTGTGCGGACAAAGTAACATGCAAATGCGATGAAGTATTAGTACTTGCTTGGAAGGGTTTGTTGTGGCCTTCGAAGGGGAATCCCCACTCTTCAGTTCCAAGTAACTTCATACATAGTGATAGACCTCATGAAAGGCAATGATTAGCAATATTGGCATAGTTCGTTGACACCTCATTATGTCATATCCTTGTTAAAGGTGATATTCAGTTCTGGGAGCCAAGGGGAAATTGGATTGTATTAAAATCTCATGTGAATGCGAATTTGAATCTGATAATAATACGGCTCAACACTCCTGGTGGAGTAAAAATGAGTCGGACTGGTAATGCACATGAAATAATAAAATCCACCAAATATACTTCATATTTTGATCAAATCCACATGAAATAATAAAATCCCCAAAATATACTTCATAGTGTGATCAAATTCACAAATATTTGCCTGTCTATGGAATTATGAAACTTTTAAATAAATCTCATGCAAATCCACCATATATATTACATATTTTAAAATTAAATTTATGTTTAATTGCGTGGTTGAATTATTCTATGGAATCATTATTATAAGGCCAAATAAAAAAATAAAAAATTGTAGCGTCCTGCCTTTTTCAAAAAAAGGAAGGAAGAGACCCTTTTTTTCTTCTTCTTCAAAATGGCCGCCACTTGGACTGAGGAAATTTCTGTATGGGAAAGATGCATCAGAAGATGAAGCCAAAATGATGACTTATTCTTTTCAATTTTTGGGGAAAGGGGCAGGGATGCTTAACATGATTTTTTTTTTTTTTTTGTAATTTTGCTTAAGCTTAATTCCTTCAAGTCCCTATGAAAGATAATTAAGGCAGGAAATCTACATTAGAATTTACCTTAACTCTCGCTGGGCCACTAATTCTAAGAACAATTATAACAAATTAACTTTCAAGAGTAAGATTTGGGTTTAAATAATTTTGCTATGTTGTAAAAATGCGCTTTAATGTCCATAGCAATTAGTAAACTTCCTAGTGATATACAGTTAACAACTACTGTGAACTACATTATTTATACCCCTTGTAAATTTCAATGTCTTTTGTGTTTTTCGTTACTCCAAAACTAAAGTTGAACTGGTTGAAGTATGGATTTTGTTGAATACTTTTAGATGTAAGCTTTATGTGTCACACTCTCAAGAAACATAAATTGGGACAAAACAATTTTTAACATACTTAAAAACAATCCAAAGTATGGTAAGGGTATGAATGATTTAGTTGTTATGTTAACTGTACATGCATGTTTTGATACCAGCTAGAAAGAACACTATTTGTACACGTACACACTTATTAGGGCACTATAGAAATTTATGGCTGAATATCGCCCTCGTGGCGTGAAATGGGTATTTTACATGATTAGATGCTCACTGACTAAGCTCAATTTTGCATGCGTGTTTGTGGTTTTTAAAATAACAAAGAACTATTGACGGTGGCGTCACATGAATTTTATTACTGTGCCAGCAATGATGTTTCCTCATTGAGAACTCAAAAGATGTTTGTTGAATAATATGAAATTTCTAGAGTTTTATAGCCTACTGTGTGGTTTTATTGAATGATTCAGTTTGCCATTGCCAGTTTAAGGAAATGAATATTTTACTCCAAGTTCCTGTTACATTTCATGTGTTTGTTACTCTGGCAAGTGCATTGGCTGCATGGCTTATAAACAGGATGCTACTACACTGTATGAAGGAAAATGTTGAGTCTTGGCCAGCTTTGTGGAAGAAACTGTCTAGAATTTTTTTTCTTCTAACCATTGTATCATAAAAAAGCAATAATGAAATAAAGCAATTAATATAAAGGAAACAAATATCCATGTATTGCAATAGAAAAAATACAGTGAGGTTTAGAAATCATGAAAAATTGATAGAAATGATTAAATCAATGGAAAACACTGAAGGTACATTTTGGTTTATAGACTACACAGCATGTGACATAAAAATACTGCAAGTCCAAAGTTTGTTTGTATATGACAACTACAAGTACAATATTTGTTGTTGTCTTATTTTAGGAGCCCCAGGTCACAGTAATTTTGCTGCTTACATCTGATTGATAATATTGATTTTGTCAAATGTGTCCTCTGTATCAGCATCAATCTTAATCAAAGAGAAGTACTTTTTTAACCAAATCATGTATTTTTGACAAAATTACAAATATTGAGTATGTTATCCATTAAAAATATTGGATTACAAAATTTATATGAATATTGCCTGTTAAAATCAAATTGATAATGAATGCTTAAATATGAAATGTTGCAAAACAGATGGAGCCCTTTTTAATATTCTATTTGTTCGTTCATCGCATGTGTGTTGCTTTCCATGTTGCATTTTAGGTTGTTTTTTTTGGTCTGTTGGCCTGTCTTACATGTACTTCTCTATACTTTAGATTCCCCAGCCACAGTTCGTGAATATGATTCATTTTGTAAAGTGGTTTTCATTCTGAAATAAAACACTGTATCAAAAAAGAATGTATCAAAAAAGACTGTACTAGATATGCTCTCTTGGCCAAATTTTAACCTACCGGTAACTGTGGTTAGAGATACAATTTTTGTTCTTCTTTCTCTTTCCTTTTCTTGCCTTTCCTTCCTCTTGCCCCCGCCCTTTTTGGTGCATGTTCAGAAGGGAAGGTAATAACACATCTCTCCCTTACTTGCGGACAATTATTGTACTGCCAATGTATTTACTGCCAGTCTTCATTTTCATTCAACATGACATGTATTGCTACAGTTCTGTTCCACTTGGTTCAAAGTGTTATTTGAAATTGATATCCACGACCCTGCTGTTGTTTCTGTTTAAAAAAAAAAAATGTGAGGGACTGTTTGATATGGACGAAAAATTAGCAAAAAGTTTAATTCATGATGTTTCATGTACTTTGCTTGTAATTGGCAATGTGTAATATACCCCTGTACATGTTTATCTTAAAACATATCAGTTTTCACTACCAATGCTCAAAATTTTAAAAATGTTTATCATTTTAGAAATAGTACAAACAATTAATCTTTTTATACATGATCGATTAAGCTCCTCTTTTTAAATGAAATATTCTTCCACAGTTCCCCAAGTCAACGTTACAATCACGGAACCACGATACAATGCCACTGCCAACGCCTACACTGTGTCGTGCTCTGCGTCCTTCCGGGACATGGGCATCCCTACGCTGAAGTGGTATGGTCCATCAGGGCAACTCCTTGCACCCACCGATACGTCGGGCAAATGGAAGGTGACTGAGGGAGGGGTGACCCAGGAAGTCGTGACCCAAGAGGTCGCGACCCAGGGGGTCGTGTCAAGAACTCTCCTTATGAAGGACTTCCAGGAGGGAGATGCAGGGAACTACGAGTGTAAAGCTCAAGGGGATCAGAGTGACAACCGGACAATTCTCCTAGAATATGGTATGTTCTTTCCTGGCTCCGAGAGTACTAAAGAGGCTCGTGTTCTAATTAAACCCAATTTTGGGTTTAGACTTTCCTCCAAACTCAGGTTGAACAGAGGAAATTAGTGTGAGGTCTAAGGAAAAGACGATATATTTGGAATGTAAGAAAACTCTGAACTGCTAAGGAAAGTGAAGACCTGCCAAGTGTCCCTCTTTTTGTAGGACAATCTCGCATTCTGGACCCCCGGCCTATATACGCTTCGCTCACGTTGATCGCTTCTCTCTAATGGGCTCTTGATTACAGTTGTCCCAAATTGCAGTTTGGAAAACTTGGCAGGTCTGGTAGTATTCATACATACATGTACCTGGGGAGTGTTTCACATAGACTAAGATTGACTTTAAGTTGGACTCAACTATGGCAGGCTGTTCATGCCACTGTTTGCTCTCACCATTACGATCTTTAGATGATATTTTTTCCTTCAATAATAAATTATAAAAAAATATAAATTATTTATAATTATTTGTGACCATGATAATTTGTACGTCCCTTGAGTGACCAATGCCAGAAAATGGTGAGAGCAAACAGTGGCATGAACAGCTTGCCATAGTTAAGTTAAACTTAAAGACGATCTTAGTCTTTGTGAAACACTCCCCAGGTATTCATTTCAAACGGGGTCAAAGTACAGTATGTGTAACTCAAGGAGCAGTATAAACTTGGCACGTATGTTCTGGGAGGTGAAAGTGTCGTCATCAGATGATATCAATGGCATAGGATACATGTATGTTTCAGTTAAGGTCAAAGGTTAACGGTAACATCAGAAGTACATGTCAAACTTTTATTTTACTCCTAACCTCAGACTACTTTTAATTTTCAGCTACATCTACATGTATGCACATAATAATAATAATAGCTTTCAATTTATTTAGCGCATATTAATTAAAAATTAATTCTCTATCCGCCTTCCATTACAAGAGTATTCTTTATAATCTACATCAACATACAGAGTAAGAGGACAAGAATGAATAGCTCAAAGTGTGGGAGAGAGAGAGAGAGAGAAGGGGGGCAGGAGGGGGGGGGGGGTTTCAATTTTCAACTTGAGGAGGTTTCAATTTTTGCACTTCACTGTAGTACTATACATACTTGCCTGAATGTCAACAATCCATAATACATGTAAACTTGGCCGAATGAAGAAAAAAATTGGCTCGTATTTTAGTGAGGGGCATCGTAATGTTATCCCCATCAGAATGTGTGATGATAATGTATATTAGTTGCCCGGGGCAACCAGAGCGCAGGGCAATACATTTTCAAACACCCTAATTGATGTGCATACTGTCTTACCTTTTTTCTTTGTACAGTGGAGCCCCCTTTGCCTCCCACAAGCACCTTGCCTCCCACCACTCCACCAAGTCCGTCGTCCATCAAGCCCAAACCAACCCCTGGTGAATCCATCACACCAAAAGGTCAGTGTGAATCTAGAAAGAATAAATTCCTGAAATATCAACTTCATTTTTTAAAAATGTTATTATTATCATTTTTTTTTTTTTTTAATTATTATTTTTAAATTCATTTTTGATTGATTGATTGATTTTATTTTATTTTTATTTTATTTTTTGGGGGGATGTAATTTATGTTACATGTTATTTACATAGAGGGGGAGGGATTGAAGTGTACCTATCACCTAAAAGAAATTTATACAGCTAGTCGTTGTCATCGTTGTCCTACGAGTCATGACTGCATGACCCTCTGTGACCCTATTGATGATGACTTCCAACCACTTCTGTCCTGGGCATACGATGAGCTGTGCAGATGTTCATGCCAGTAATCTCTTTTATTCCATCAGCCCATCAAACTTTTGGACTACCACGTTTTCGTTAACCCTCAACATTACCTTGGGTAATGATCCCATGGGCAAGGGGCAACTTTTACAAATAAGTTGCCCCTTGGTCCTGGCCACTTATTTTGACGCTTGGGCATAGAGTGACCTTTGCACCATGAAATAATGCCTTGCAGTAAAAAACGTTTTTTATGACTGATTTTCATTGTATTGCTCCATAATGGTGAGTCTTGTGTAGTGTAAAAAGCTAGAAACCATAGTAAAAGAAGAAGAAGAAGAAAGAGTACTTAAAAGTATATTCATCATATTATATTGAATGAATACTAAAACAGGGCCCTATGATTGTCAATTATATGTTGTTCTTATGTATTATATTGAAGCAAGATTGTTCCTGCATGGTAAATATAAACAATTATCCTATAATGACACAATAAAGAAATGAAATGAAAATGAAGAATAAAAAATGTAAAACGAGTTGTCATAATTCATTTTTATTTTGATGTGTGCTGTCATGAAGGACAAATCTAAATTTGTGCATAATGATCTCTTTACATTTTCCTGATGACTTAAAAATGTAAAATTGAAGCTCTGAAATGTGAATAAAGATCTACAGTATGTTCAGAAGTTCATGTATTCTGTATTATTCAGCGGGTGTTTCAGAACTATGACGCAAACATCTCTTTATCATAATATTAAACTCTTCGATTTCATGTTGAATAGGTGGACTTTCTACCCTATGGATTATAGGCATTGCAGTTGTGATTTTATTTGGAGTTGTCCTATGTGGGGTTTGTGCAATCCTGATTTTGAAACGGAGATTTACACGTAGGGGCCGTACTCAAAGGAGCATAGTTACTGTAGCGGACGCTGAAGCACATCCACTGGTTACTATAAACAGTAAGTACTGTACATGTATGATGGGGAGCCCTATGTCTGTGAATTAACCAAACATTTTGACATAAAATTGGCAACGATTTTCCTTCATGTTCCTTGATTGCTTATGTACTGATATTATTTTCTGTATAATCTTAAAGAGTAGGTGTGCCAGAAATATTGTCAAAATTTGGGCAATATTCACAAGAATATTCTTGTCATATTCCCAGCAAGAGCCAACCATGTAATTTTAACATGATTGTAGAAACAAAGGTTCCCATGTCTGTTCACGCATTCATTTTTTCCAAGCATTTCAAAACTTTTCACATGATAGATTTCATTATGAGATTTGCAAATACAAATCACTAAAATATGACCATTCTCAATTTTTTGATTTGTTTTTGCTTTAATATGTACCGCTACAATAGAGAAGACTATTTTTTGTTTGATGCATGATGTGTTTTTATCAAATTCTCACAATTACCGTCATGCACGGACAAGTGTATTGTTATTTTTCCTTTAATAAATGCTGCTTTTAGTAGCACATAATAAAACTCAAAAGTGATAATAAAGGTGAATAAACATGTACATGCAAGGAGGGAGGTCGGTAATTCATTAAAGATAAACTTGAGTTCTGGTAAAAAAAAGAAAATGAATTCTCACAGAATCAAACAAAACTTACACTGAATGTTCAAGAGTACAAATAAATGTTATTTGCCACACAATTTTGGAAGAAAATGTATACTGGCTGAGTAATGAGCATAGAAAGATAAGGAAATCAAGGTGAGTAGCCCCGACAATATTTGTTTAGTCCCATATACATCTTTCTGTGTACAATGCTCGTTACTTTACCAAGACTTGGTCAAATTTATTATGATTTTGATGACTCCAGAACCTTGCAGTACACATCAATGCTTACATGCTACTGTACATGATCAACTTTTTCTGATCCATTCCACACCTTTTCTTTCACAATGCAATCGCATGACCAGAACCCAAATTTATATGATCTTTAACATTTGTCTCTTCCTTAAATTTGTATTTTTGTTTTTTATCCATGTATAGATTTAGTGGATAGGCTATTCTTGGAGACGTCCAATTTCATGAGTGCTATGGTCAAGGGAATCCAGGCCTATCTAGACCAACCTAATTGTGGTGCTGTCATCATCAAGAAAAATGGAAAAAAGATTGGAAAAGGTATGATAATACACGTAATAATAGTAATGATTTGGTTGAATAGTAATCGCAGTGTGATGTGCCATTACTGGGGTCTCATGCAATGGCTTCAGATTTAAAGCAACTACGGGTATTGAGAGAATTAAACCGGCCTAGATTTCAACCAATCAGGATCGCAGATTTGGGACATACACATGTACTACATAGATTTTTTTTTTTGAATTATTGTATCATACCCTGAGCTGTTGTATTGGTAGACCAGAGAAAGGCAAGCATTTTTTTACACAGGAGTTGTATAAAATTATATTTGCAATGATTATATCTAGGGTTAATGTATGTTTCAAAAGGGAAAATATACATTTTTGAAACTTTTTTGTACAGTGCCCGAAAAAATCCAATTCATTGTGATGTTCCTGTGTATCTGTTTCAATACTGTACTAAACGATTTCTATCCTATTTTGGTTTCATTATGCAGTGAGTAGTAATCAAGATGCATTCTTCATCGAATCATTAGCTTGGAATGACAGCATTGAAGTATGGATGGAATATTCTCACCAAAATATATGGATGTCTTGGATGAAGTATTTTCAAGGAAACAATGAATTGATCAAGACCTTGAAGATGAGGTGTAAGTTAATTTCCTTTTATATATTTGCTTCTTTTTCTTTTCCTTTTCCTACCGATTTTCAACAGAAAGTGCAAATGTTGCCAGTTGTTACGACAGGTATTGCAAATTGTGCAAAAGGCAGAAATTTGTAATTTTGTGTTTGCTTTGTTTTTATGTCTCCCTCCACCAGACTTGGTGCCGGAGGCTTGATGTTTTGGGGTTGTCTGTCTGCCCCACTTTTTCATTTTCATGATATATTAAGAAGCACTTGTAGTATAAAGTTCAAACTTCGTGATAGTGAACTATGTATCACCATAGGATCTGATTAGATTTTGGTGTAAGTCGGTCATAAGTCATGATGGATATTCAGTAGGTCAACGGTCAAGAGTCATAGATCAGTGTCAATACATTTACATAAAATTGCGGATTTTAGCCCCATTAACTCATGTATCGAGAACTATTTGAGCCATGAACTTCAAACTTGGTATATAATAATGCATCACCATAGTGAGACAAATTAGTTAGATTTGGGGTAAAAGTAGGTCAAATGTCAGAGGTCGCCAAGTCAAATTACATGAAATTGTTTAAAAGTGTTTATTTAACCTTGTAAAGACCAAATCAACAACTATTTAAAGCTAGTTTAGCTGTGAAGTAGTATGCATTCTGCAATATTCTGTTACTAGTATGCATCACTGTAGGGACACAAGTGATCAGAATTTTGGATTCTCAGGTCAAAGGTCAAAGGTTGTATACTAGATCAATTAATAGGTAAGTACCTTATAGGCTTTCTGTTCTCATTGTGATAATTCAAGCCATGATCCTTACTGAAATTAGGTGGAGGCATATTGGAGATGCAGACGCTTTGTGTGTGTTCTAGTTGAGAATGAGGAAGATATACAATTCTAAGCTTAATACTTGGCTCTTATTGGTATGTTTTTACCTACAATTGGGTAAATAGCAAACGATTGCAAGAGATTTTTTGTTGTGTATGGACTCGATCAAAATTACCTTACGTTCTCCTTCGCTGTCTTCTGTCAAATATTTTTGTTGTGAATATGAATTAATCAGCATTTGTCTGATATCCAAAAGATGAACAAGAATTTACTGTGATTTTCTTATCGTTGTAACTCTATTAAAACGGGAAATTCACCCTTTTATTGATCTCTACAGGTCTGAAGGTAGGAAACGTTGCAGAGACATCTGCTCCTATCTCCTGCCCATCCATTGAGAACACATTCTACATGCATTTTGAAGAAAAGAATGCTCCTGGTGGCAGCTCAAGCGCTGGACTAGTGGAGCTCATGCATGGCGGCAGCAGGGAGATTCGTAACCTTCGACCTAGCGTGACCTATAGCGTGCAGCTTGGTATCAAGGGTCAAACCGGGGATTCCGGAGATCACAACTGGGTTTGGAAGGAGGAGTTCACCACGAAAAGTGAGATTTTTTTTTTTTTTTTTAATTTTTTTTTTTAGGTCCGTGGTAAAAAACCCACGCGGGGAAAGACTTTCATTTAATTGCGAGGTGCAGTTGAAGGCGCCGATTTGTACTTGTGAACTTATCACAAATAATAGTAACAATTTTGTTGTTAGAAGAATGTGTAAAGATTATTAATGTAAATTAAAAACAGTAGAGGACCTTGTGGTACGCCGTGTGTAATAGAAGAAAAATTGGTGGAATTATTATTATAAAGTACATATTGAGATCTATTAGACAGATTACTTTCAAACCAAGATGACAGACAAATTTGAGTGTTGTTCTAGTTTCCGAGTGGTGAGTCAACACACCGATTACTGAGCTGGGAGACACTGCCAGGCATAGTGCCAGGTGGAGGGGCATAAATCGAAACTTAAATTATTTATTTATTTATTTTTAAAAAAAAAAAATTGTACCTGTGTATAAGACGCACCCCCGACTTTCAATTTTTTTAGTGTCTTATACACTGAGATTTATGGTACATGAAATTGTTGTCTATTTTACTCTTTTATGTGTTTAAAAGCTTGCAGAATTTTTTTCTGGCAATTACTTTCGGGCATTGATTTTAACTTACAACATAACAATTCTCTTTGTTAGGTATAACGGTGCATTCAGTGACTCCCAGTAACACTTCAGCTAAAGTGACTTTGAGTGAACAATTAATCCCAGAGTCTGTACAACTCTATTACGAGATCAACCAGGCAAAACCGAAGCCGATGACGAGTGCTGAGATTTCAATCCTTTCCCTAATCCCTGGTATGGAGCAGGTTTTACAGATCAAGGTCAAGGAGATTGTCAGAGGTATCCCTTCTTTCAGACTTCTTCATGAAAAGACTTTCACAACATCAGGTACGTACGTTTATGATGTAGAGGTGTACAGGTTGGATAGGTGTTTTGGTCCAGTAGAAAGGCACTGAATATTGACTGGTCTCAGATGTCAACTAGTTTTCCAACTGGTCCCAGTTAGCGATGTTTCAATTTCCATATTAAAAACCAGCTGAATATTTACTGGTTTCAACTGGTACCAGTTGAGGCCAGTAATCTACTGGTCCCAGTAACAACTGGTATTCTATTTGTCTGACTATAATCTGGTATTTCTACTGGTTTCCAAATTGTATTAACTGGTTTTTACTGGTACCAATTGAGACCAGGGCCCTAGCTGTCTTACAAAGAGTTGTATCAATCGCAATTATGTACATAAGAAATAGGAGACTGCAAACTTGCGATTGATTGGAAGACTTACGAATGATTTGGATCAATCGCAACTCTTTGTAAGACGGGGCCAGTTCAAACCAGTAGGTACCAGTTGGAAATTCTTACTGGTTTCAACTGGTATCAACTGAAATTCCAACCTGGGATAGTTGCTTGACTGGTCTGACATTGACTACATGGTCAATTTCTAACCTCACAAATCACAAATTATGAGTATCTGTAGTCTAATCACTACCCAATTGACTGTTGCCGCAGCAACTTTTAGAACACCCAAAACTTGCCTTGATTTGGAAACAAGGGTCTTGTTGCTCACCGGAACACTTTTGATACATTTAACTCACATTTGCAAATTAAACACACACAAGAATTTGTAATACATTCTAGTGGATTTCACATTTTAGGAGTTTATATTTTAAAACCACAATATGAAAATCTACTAATAAACATAAAAATGTGTTATTTTCATGTCCAAAATGCCATATTTCGCAGATACCAAACTTGTGGAGCTACCATTAATTTTTTGTACAATTCCCCCCTAGTCTCTTGGAGAGCCTTCGGTTTAGGGAAATTTATGATAATGACCTTACCGTAACTGAGGGGGAATGCGAGGAATTGGTCAAAAAGCTGAAGGCTAATCCGGGTGATGATTGACAAAACCTGTTATTAGGTAAACAGTACACCTGAAAGGTGTTGAATTCCCCATAAGAGCCCATGCATATGCGTCTGTAAATGGAGGTAATTTACACCAATGCATTTACACCAGTACATGTATATCAATGAATGATTATATTCAAACTCTTTATTATCTGCAGGGTCCGTGGAAGGTGGAGGAGACTACAAGGGATATGCAACCACAGATTGTCCTATTTCAGAACCTGAAGAAGAGCCTGGTCCATCTCACCCACGAAGGAAGAAACCATCAAGAACAAATGTGCCAACAAAGTGTGGCACCGGACTGCTCGAAGCGATCCACACTCTGCGTGATAGTGAAAAATTCAAACAGGTGTGCTATCATACCCCGCAGTGTGTTTTGGAGGCTGTGTTGGATTGTCTTCGGGAGTTCTTAAAAGATCACAAGAACATTGTTCCCAAAGTCAAATATGTGGCAAAGGGAAAGCAGAGGGGAATGGAAGATATTGAAGGCTTCATAACACATTACGATATGCAAGATTACACAGGAATCTTTGACTTGCTCAGAAGATTTATCTGTTATGACAAGGTTCACACGCAGGCTGGTGTCTTATTTGCTGAGCAGCTTTTGGAAGCTCATTGTAGTGACCTTAGAACCTGTCATGTATGTAAGCATGCTGTGTATCTATTGAGACGGTATGTAGAGAGACAGTCATCAGTCGACAGTAGTCAGTCTTCAGTATGCTGACTGCATAATGTATATATGTTCATGAGCAACACAATATACAATCATGCACATGTATGCATAAGATGTCCTGTTTTCTCTTCTACATACCTTAATTTTCAGTGTCTTTTCAAGATGGAAAATTCAACCCACTATATTCTAAACTGACAGCTATATTGCCTACATGTACATAAGAAACCAGAACGGATTTCCATTATTTCATATAAATTTGTGAATAAAAGTGAAGGATTCACACCGAGTTCTTAATTGTCCAGATTTAGTGGACTTTATTTGAGAAATAATTTGTACTTGCATATTGATTTTAAGCCACTAAAACACTGAAATGTTCTGATGGAAGTTTGCATCTCTGTTTAATGTTTGCATTGTATACAGGTATACCGGTATCCATGCTCAAGACACTCTCAAATGGCAAAAACTCATACGTAAAACAATTTTTGCAGATTTGTTTCTACATTCTGTTTGCTTTGGAAAGAGTAGACCAACTGTTGTATTCTACATAGGCATTATACACAAATATCAGTATATGGGAATTTTATTACCAATTGGAATATATTGCTGCATACTGCCTATTAGTTGTAATAAGTAAATGTACCGGTATGTGATTAGTATGGTCATTTGACGTTTGTATAGCTAATTCTATACGTCATTCATGTATTCTAGTTCGTTGATCGGTTAAAAGTGTGTCACGTGATCAAAAATATACACACTATTTTGTCAAAAGTACTATTTACGGCTAACAAAAATTAACACAGTACTGCCAAATTTGCAAACTGTTCTTACTTGCGAAAGGGTTTTGGATTTTTACAAGAAAACGTTACAATAGAATTGCACCCAAATTTATTGATGTAGTGTCAGATGTCTGATGTGGTTAATAATAGTAATATTGACTGCCTTTAGGGCAATATTACTTAATTATTTGTTGCATGCTCAATGTCAGGCCTGTTTTACATGTTCAATTTGTAGTTCATCTCATGAGAAATGCTCAGTATTACAATGTTGAACATCATCCAAAGTGTTTGCCCTCTTGTCTGGTACCCTTTTCACTTAAATTTGTATCAACTCCTGTATACATTTTTCTCTTTATATAGCCTGTTATGTATGTAAATTACTTCATGCATGCATACATTTACGCACAAAAATGGGCACCAGTTCAGTTGAATGAAGAATGGCTTTGTGCAACTCAATGACTTTTCTAACTAAAGCCTCGGTCACAAATGCCATTACGAATGCCGTACAAACGATTTTCAGACCATGGAAATTTGGGAAAAACAGAGATTTGTATGATTGCATCGTTCGTACGAACGTTTGTGACCGTAGCATTAGCCATTTCTGGTCTTTATTAGCTTTTGAACACAGATATATATATATATTTATCAATTTTGTGCTGGAAACCTTTTCGTATATATCTATCTTATGATGATAGAGATTATGTGGCACATGGATTTATTTGTGTAGAATATAAACTTATGAAGTGATAAATGATATTTTGAGTGTGTGCATTACTCTGTCTTTCTATGAGCTTTTTACACGCCCAAAGGTGGATATGATGC
>JARBES010000115.1:16667849-16677934 GCA_030265145.1 Strongylocentrotus pallidus
GAGGATACTAAGCCGTGGTAGGATTGCTTTTGAAACTTGATTTCCCGTCGTGTGTATATGTGGATATCCGGTGTCGGTATGAGTCCTAGTCTATCCTGAGGATTTTGTTTCTGTAAATGATACACGGCAAGTAATTCTAGGCTTATTACGCCAATACGTTAACTAGTCTACGGCACGGAATCTTCGCGGTTGCGGATGAAGAAGGATAGCGAGTACCGGCGCCGCGGTTTTGCAGACGTTGGTGAAGATAGCACACAGTCACGTCGAATAGGAAGAACAGAAAAGCCAATTAATGTCAAAAGAATTGGTGTATTTATGATCAAATAAGAAAAACCATTACTATATTAGTTATAGAAATGATAAAAGACTGGATATCTCCTCTGATGGGTCATCGAAATGACTTCGCACTCGAGTCTGCAATGGAATCATGTTTGTATTTATGATACAATTAAGTGTGCACATATTCCGCGAACCATGCTGTAAGCTTAGACCTGACATAGTTGGACGAAATGCTTATATTTTATACATTAAATCTAATCTAAGATCTACGATCTCGAACAGAATGTCAACATAATTTGGCACAAACATCTTTTGATACATCATGAGGCCATCAACAAGTGTCATTTCAGGGTATTTTATTTTCAGGTTCCCATCCTAATTAACAAAATTAAAAAACAAAACAAAAAGAAACAAACAAACAAGGATGGTTTTAAAATGGCTTGTCAATTTTGTTTGTGTTTTTCGTAGTTGTTGCTTTTATTTGTTTGTTTTTTGTAACCACTTTCATTACAAACATCCTGTATTTAGCGACTATGGTGCCGGTGGAGCTGATGTAACGCAAAGCACGAAAAAGGCCTGTGGCGGAGTCTAGGCAGATACCGGATAAGGTCAGATTAAAGATACGTGTCATCCCTTTCCCTAACTAATAATTAATCACAAGATATTAATCCTGCGTCTTGTTTTCCCAAACTCTCCAAAAAGGGAGCAAACTTGTTGAAATCGTATATGGTGACCTTGATAGCTATGACATCGTCCTTGCCAGAAAATGGTAAAGTTGATGATTAATCACATTCCTTTTATGGCTATTTTCATTTCCTGTTCACCACTTCGTTTATATTTGAACTCGCCGAAAGTAATGCGAAGTCATATCAATTAACCAAGCCTACGTACTTCATCAGATAATGAAATGGTAGCAACGACAACCAACCCACAAACTAACAAACAAACAAACAAATAAACAAATACAAAATGTTAAAGCGTGTAAAATGTTTTGCAGTCGCAAAACTCCATCATCAACAAATATGATACAATACTAGCTATTCTCCTGATTAGCCCTAAAAATAAAATCCTATTTCATCACTCTTATCAACAGATCAAAGGAATATCTATGTACCAAACGGTTTGGGCTGACGCACCGAATGTGGTCGGGGCAATATGCATAATGTTACTTTGATCTTAAATCCTTTTAAAAGTTGTATTCTGCTCATGCTTCAGTGCTTTATTGTTTATAGTGATCGATGTATCTGTTTCAATCTACAGGATTACATTAAGCTATTGTAAACAGCCTACTACTTGTATCATGATAACTAAAATCTCTCTGCTCAGTAATCCATTGCACCATTTCACATGCATAAGGTACGTACGGGTCATTAGGTATTTTCTAGAGCAGCACCTGAAAACTCAGAGTTTTACTAACCACAGAAATGTATTGAATACAAGAAAGAATACACGTCGATAAATAGAATTGACAGTAGACGTTCATGCAAAAAAGACACCGTCCCAAGCAAAAATTTGTCCATTTTGAATGAATCAATGCCAAGGATAACCTTAAACGAGGGATGCGAGAGAAGCAAAGATTTTTGTCATCACAAAAAAGACAATATGAAAGATATTGCTTTTAAACGAGACATTTCTTGAGTTTGAGTTGACATTGGCACCTTTTCTTTCCAAGTGCAGAAAATCAATGCAAACACGTAAGCAGTTGTTTTCGGACTGGAATAACAATGCCAAAGGGCTTTTGACCCAAATTAAATTGCTTCAGCCAAACTTGGTACACTAGGATTTTGACAACTCTCTTTTTAAAAGGCTGCTGCTCAGGCATTCATGACAGCAGAGTTATGAATAAGGTATCAACAGACAGAATATTAGCTACCCTTTAAAATGAAATATATTTCAAGGTCAAATAGGTTATAACGTTCAATTGGGAATCTATATTATACCAAAGTTATGTTATCTTTTCTGGTACGCACTGTAGACCCAAATAACTCAGAATGCGTCCTTTTTGTGACATGATTTATTTGTATTTGCCTTTTTTTTCAATGTCAAAACCAGATCTCTTTATTCGAAAAAAAAGTTGCCTGTCTTTGGCATTGTACAGTAAGTGAGATGCTCTAGGCCCTCAACTCAAGGTTACTCTAAAACTTAAGAGCCTCGCATTTCTTGGAGCCAATGGGCATGTCCGGTGTTCCCCTTTAAAAGTAACACAGCCGTCATCAAATGTTATTGTCCATAAGAGAAACCAGCACAATCTGATACTCTGTCCGGGGCATCTACTTAAGATAACACGAGTGCTTTGCTAAGACCCCCGCACACGCAAGGATATGGTTCCACCTGCAGCTACATAGCAGGCTAACTGTTCCCCTGGCGAGTAACTCAAGATGGATTCTGAAACCCCCAACTTGTTACATGTTCAATAAAGTCGTAACTCGAGGCGAGATTTCTTCGTAATAAGGCTCCTGCTTGGGACTCTAGCAGAGGTGAAATTGAGTTTGTAGCATCGTGATGAGGACGAGGGGAAGGGTGACGGTGTGGAAGAGAGGAAGGGTGTAGATGAACCAGTATGTTTGTGTGTGTGTGTGTGTGTGTGTGCGTGTGTGTGTGTAGGGGGGGGGGGGCTAGTTTGGGGGCACGTACAAATGGAGAAGATTAGTATCCGTAGGCTTGTCGTAATCCAAAACAGGCTTTCCGGAGGGTATAAAGAATTGATTAAACATTCAGAACGCATCATTACACAATTTTTACTCAATCCATGACATTCAATTCACGTAGGGTGATGAAATTTACTCATCCGGTTTCGACCTCATTACACCCCCACACATACATGTACACACGCTCACCTGCTGGTACTTACGTTTATCAATATACGAGTAAATGTATAATTAACAAATGGAGAAGATTAGGATACGTATACAAACGTAGGCGTGCCGTTCTCCAAATCAGGCTTTCCGGAGGGGATAACGAATTGATGAAACATTGAGAACGCATCATTACACAATCATTACTCAATCCATGCAATTCAATTCACGTAGGGTAACGAAATTTACTCATCCGATTTCGACCTCATTACACCCCACCACATACACACGCTCACCTGCCGGTATTTACGTATATCAATGTACGAGTAAATAATTAACAAAACGACAGCAACTACTTTTACAAAAATCACACTATAGGCAATTTCAACAGTCGTGTGTGCCACCTATTTAGATGTGCTAACGTGACATTGACGTATTATGTAATCCGAATATGATTTTTATGGGACATACAATAGGGTATTGCAATTGCCTTTGAGTTAATTTTTCAAAAATTGAGATCGTGTTTGATTATCATTGATAATGACAATTCTGGAAGTTGGGGTTAGTGAAATAGTGAATTTCAATTTCGACGCATCAGCTTAAATATCGTACCATTCCTTTGAGCAGCGAACGGTCTATGGTATCCAACCTGAGTTATGAGCACTAGACACCAAATACAGGGCCCTTTAATCACTACAGTCCAAAGTATCAATGTACACCATTTTGATTACGCCTTTTTTGCTCTTTCCTTTTAAGAGCCGCTGTAATCATTGATACCGTCACACGTCCTTTACCCTATCGAACCTGAGTGGGCCTTCAACAAAAGCCATCTTGGTCGAGTACCGTATTAAAATGTCTTCTGGATTATTTCGAAGGGGTCTGTTTATGCATTCTACAGATTGGGATTCGATAAGATATGGTGTACCTTCAGGCAAATACCATACAGGCAGGAGTGCGCATGCGCAGATGATTAGAAAATGTGCGGGCGGGGGAAGGGGGCGTGAGAGGGAAAATGCAAATTTGTATAATAAATAGGTTGAAATAAGAAAGATTTGGACTGTGAGAGGGAAATATATGACTAATCCTTCAATGAGGTAATGGAATCATAAAGTAAAATTAGTTTGTTGGAAACTGGGTTGTTGATAATTGAGGCGAACCGTTGGCGAGGGCGTTCGGGAAGTGAGAGGAAATAGAGAGAGAGAGAGAGAGAGAGAGAATTAGAAAGCCTTGTACGAATAATAAGGTATAACGGTGGATGGGAAGTGTCAATCAAATACAACCTTGTGGTCATTTTCAGACACATGTAAGGTACCCGTCAGAGATTGACCGAAGAGATATATTCATGTCATATAATCTAAGGTAGATGGGAAAATAAAGATCAAACAAAATTCAGGGAAGATGGACTACTCTTTCATCAGTATAAGCGATAAAAAGTTCATCAGCGATAAAAAATATAAAAAAAGTAAGTGGGGAAGCGAGAGAGAGAGAGAAAGAGAGGGGGGGGGGGGAGGGGATGATTAGAAAGCCTTGCATGAACAATCTAGTTGCCTAACACTTACAGTAGATCTGAAGTGCCGATCAAATGCAACATTGTGATCATTTTTTAAACAAAATGTGAAGTACCATTCAAAGAATGACCAGTGACATGAAAAGAATAACAATGTCCTATAATGTAAGGTAGATGACGATTTTGAAATCAATCTTAATTCAGAGTAGATGGACAAGTCTTCCATCAGTACAATATATTACAAGGGGATGGGAGGAAGAGGGAAAGAAAGATAGATAGAGAGAGAAGTATGTGCATGGGAGGGAGGGAGGGAGAGAGGAGAGAGAGATAAAGAAAGCGGAAGAGAAAGCGAAAGCTGCGAGGGAGGCTGCGAAAGAGGGAGGGAGGCGGGAGGGAAGGAGAGAGAGGAGAGAGAGAGAGAGAGAGAGATAGAGAAAGCGGAAGAGAAAGCGAAAGCTTCGAGGGAGGCTGCGAAAGAGGGAGGGAGGCGGGAGGAAGGGATGAAAGAGAGAGAGAGAGAGAGAACTTAGAGGAATAAGTTTTTCAATGACATAGATCTTCGGTAGATGTGGACACACCGTGCGAGCTGGCCAATTTAGATATAGGCAAGCCTTCCAAGCGACGTAAGAGGAAGAGAGACAGGAGGATAGAGCGAAATGACAAAGATCGGAAAGAGAGATAGATAAATAATGAGACAGAAAATAGATGGGATAGATAGATGGAGAAAAAAAGGGGAGGGGGGGGGGTAATGTGGTGAGAAGTCTAGGACTTAAAGGCCGTCTGTACTAGTTTGGCCAGGGTGCATTAGACCACACAGCGTGGTCACTGACAGGTAGCTATCTCATCAACTCAGCTCTCAATTAACATAAGAAAAAATGGTCATGGGGGACCAATGGTCACCGTTTAGGCATTGTTTTCTATATAGAGGGAGCAAGAAGTTACAAGTACAATGTAGTACAGTTGAGCTTTAAGTCAGGTGGCTCGTTAATTGAGTGTTGCGTGTCAATCTGAACCATCATGTGGTCAGTAGAGACTTATGTCAAAGAACTCATCCAAGAGTGACCACATGATTACAATTCGACCACTGTCCTTTGAAAAGGTCTGCTGTTAGATGATTGAGATCTTAGTTAGATGTGGACATACTTGACGAGAATAGTACAAAAGTCCCCCAAGGGTTGTTTGCTAGAGAGAAAGAGAGATGTAGATAAGAGACAGAGAAGAAAAGAGAGAGAGAGAGAGGGAGAGAGAGAGAGAGGGAGAGAGAGAGACAGAGAGAGAGAGAGAGAGAGAGCGAGAGAGGGGATGGGGCGGGGGTAGAGAAATACTGAAAGAGAGACATTAAGAGAGAGAAACGTGTCGAGAAGGCCTGCAAAAATTCAGGTGGCATATCAGTTGTGTGTTGAGTGTCATCTGAACAAACCTTGACGACTCTGGTCAGTTGGAACACATGTCAAGTACTCTTCCAAACTCGACCACAGAAAATAAAGAGCGCTAAGTGAACCGTCCTGTTAAAAAAAAAGTGTTAAGCTATTATGCGGGCACCTGCCAGGGGTGCCTGAATACAAATCTCATTTATTAGGACGGACTCTTAGTGACTGCTGAACATATAAACTTTATCGTGGTATGCATGGGCGTCACTTGGACAGTTCAAATACAGTCAGTGGAGCTGGGGGTGGGAGGGGGTGTACGGACAAATATTGGCAGGAACGGTATGTAACAAACGAATCATTCCTAGAAATATCACACTTGAAAGTGAATTCATCATTATTAGAGGGGTTGAACAAATGCACTACCACAGGACGACGAATTATCATAAAACCACAGATAGATTGAAAATATTGAACAGTTATAGTTAGATTCATGCCGGCAAGAGAAAATTTGCTGACAGTGATTTCGAATGGAGGGTTGGTCTCCACACTACCCTTCTAGCGGTCGATGCTTCTGGCGATACGAAGACCAGGGGTGCGTTTCACAAAACTTGTCATCAGTGACAAATGACAGTTTTTGTGATAAGCTACTGAAATCCTTGTTTCTGATTGGTTATCAGCAGATTTTTCACTGGTTTTTAGTCATTTGTCATTGGAAAAAGGATTTGTGAAATGGGTTCCAGGGCCCCGTCTTATAAAGAGTTGATATATTAATTGCAACGTATTTGCGATTGGTATCGCTCGCAACTATATGTTCATAAAAGATAGGGGACTGCAAACTTACGATTGATTGGAGGACTTGTGATTAACCCTTTATAAGACGGGGTCCTAATGAATGGGACAAAACGTGGGGTTTTACCAGAATATTTTAGTCGATGATCTACTAGAAGATGGACAACATTTTGTTTTCGCTTCCAACTTAGAAAAGGCCTAATTAGTAATATTCGATTAAAAGGGGAAAAAAACGAATGGACAAGACGGATTAGATTATATCCCGCGAGTGAAAATTTATTGTAGACGAGAAAGAATTATTCAACAATATAAGATAGACCTACAGTTTCTAAAAGTGTTTTGGGGGTTTAGTGTTTTTGAAAATAAGAACACAACTATAAAACTCAAGAGAATCAGGTAACTTAATTGTTGTCCCAGTCGAAATATAAAGGGGGAAAAAAATCAAAGAATGTAATATAATCGGTAGATCAGAATTATCTGAGGGTCTCCGAGAACGAAACTGTTTCTATCTTTATCTGTAATTTGGTACCATAGAAAACAAGCTGTTCAAAAGTGAAGCTTGAAATACAGATACTTGAGGGATATTTTCTATTCTCCATGCAGGTGAAGTGTTACGTGTCATATTTCTATTCTTTGTTAGACTCCATTTATGTTTATCCAATTTGTAAACAAATATGGTTTAAAAAAAACCTATTCAACGTAATTGGATTGGTTTTTAACTTCCTTCTCTCCCTTTGCGCTCTCTCCTCTCTTTTTTTTAAACGCATAATAGAAAACACACGTGTAAAATGCGAATCTCCTTTTTATAAGCACCTGTATAAAAAAAATATTAAAACAAATATGTTAATTTTTTATTTTTTTGAAATCGCGTTTTCTTTTAGTACACGGCTGCCTCGTCACAGTGTTGAAACGTGTTTTTGTGTGCTATTTCTCCTATTTTGGGGGTGCTGAATTAACGAATTAACCTGTTTATTTTTTACTACATGACGTCTTTTGCCGCTGCCATAGTAACGAATTATTTTCTTTAAAATGACATCTCATCAAACAAACAAAAGCTATAATGCAGCTGGCTAAATAAAACTATTTCCAGCTATCTATTTGAATTTTCATAAAAATCTGTCTTCTTAGGTCATGCTGTTCCAATTTCTATTGCATTCCCTTTCTCTCTATAATCTCTCCCTCCTTTTCACAAGCATTTCTGTCTTTACGCTTGCATTCCAGTTATTGGACTCATCATCATTGGCATCAGACCATACAGTGGTTCTTAACCATTTGGTGTCGAGCCCCTATCGGATTATTATGTTTAGTACGATGACCCCAAAATAAAAAATAAAAAATATAGTGTTAAAAATATATAGTTTTTAAGTAGTTGAATAAAAGAGAAGGGAAAGAAGAAGAGGAAAAAGAAGAAGGAAAAGAAGAACAAGAAGAACACGATAATGATGAAGAAGTAGAAGAAGAAGATGAAGTAGAAGAAGAAGATGAAGTAGAAGAAGAAAAAGAAGTAGAAGAAGAAGGAGATGGGGGAGATGAGTTAAGAACCACTGGATGTATTTCATCACACACACAAAAAGGCACACGTGGTGATTGCCGAGAAAAGTTATACGACTAAGAAACTTTTCAGGTCTAATCATTAAAAAAACGACATTTTTTTCATCATACCCTAACGTATATCTATCCTTTATCAGAACTCGAGTGTTTTTTTCATTCTCTTTTGTCTGTTTATCATCATCATCAAATGATTCATTTTCGTGGTAAATAATGAAGTTTCCACGTAGAAGAATGACATTCAAGGTAACTGACCGAGATCTCGCAGAAGGTAAGCCAAGCACGTGCTCAAAACTGTGTACACTGTGTTTGTCCATGATCTAATTAATGGTGCGAATTCGGTGAGCTACATTGTTAAATGAATATCATCATTTTGTTAATGTTCTTAAAATAAATATAAGCTGATAAATAATTGGAACAAGACCGTGAACTGCTAAGGATTTTGAAAAAGTGAACAAAACATAAATATGATTACCAACGAATGGTGTATGATAAACAGATTAATAAATTAAATTGAGGATGATATTAAATTTGTAAAAACCCAACATGACATTGAAGATGAAACTGACTATAGAATCGAAATTAAATGGGCAATAAAACTGAAATAAATTGCAAAAATTAAAATGACGGAAAACCAACCTATACTATGGTATTAAAACACCAAGGAAAAACATGTGTTTCAACCCCCCCCCCCCCAAAAAAAAAAAAAAAAAAAGAAAAATAGGTAAAGGAAATAATAATACAAAATCAATGTTTTTCAGTCCGTTGGTAATACAAAATTTAAAACGCAATAATGTAAACAAAAATGCATTTGTTGTATTGCATAATTATGGCAGTGACTACGCAAGAATAAACACTTTCTCAAAATCTCTAAAGGAATTTGCTGAACTCATCTCTTGATTGTATAGTCTATACCATCATTGCACTGTACTGTAATAATACTTTTTTCTATCAGTGTTCGAATCGGTTCTATTATTAGTTACCCGTTTCTCCCGCGGGGGTGCGCGAATCGGAAGCAGGCAGCGTGGCGAGGCGTCCGTAGTAACACCTCGCGAGTTTGATCTCTGATGCACCTTTTTCTTTCGGTTTCCCGCCGATTCTAGCGGCATCCCTAAGATAAGTATCGCTCTACCGCGCGTTATCAGATGGTTACGGTTAAAGGGAATGAGATCACTTTTAGAATAAACTCCTAATGAAATAATTGTTGTGCTCCGTAGGAACACCTCACACGTTTGATCTCTGATGCACCTTTTTCTTTCGGTTTTCCGCTGATCTAGCGGCATCCCTAAGATAAGTATCGCTCTACCGCGCCTGCCTTATCAGATGGTTACGGTTAAAGGGAATCATATCACTTTCAGAATAAACTCCTAATGAAATAATTGTTGTGCTCCGAAGTCACACCTCGCGTGTTTGATTCCTGATACACCTTTTTCTTTCGGTTTCCCGCCGATCTAGCGGTATCCCTAAGATAAGTATCGCTCTACCGGGCCTTATCAGATGGTTACGGTTAAAGGGAAGCATACCACTTTTAGAATAAACTCCTAATGAAATAATTGTTGTGCTCCGTAGTAACACCTCGCGCGTTTGATATCTGATGCACCTCTTTTTCTTTCGGTTTCCTGCCGATCTAGCGGCATCCCTAAGATAAGTATCGCTCTACCACGCCTTATCAGATGGTTACGGTTAAAGGGAATCGTACCACTTTTAGAATGAACTCCTAATGAAATAATTGTTGTGCTCCGTAGTAACACCTCGCGCGTTTGATCTCTGATGCACCTTTTTCTTTCGGTTTCCCGC
>JARBES010000115.1:16691037-16703209 GCA_030265145.1 Strongylocentrotus pallidus
AGGATTCATTCCCACATGAAAAAATGAAAAATGAAATTATGATAGTGATGTTTTTTGGCAGGTTTGTCAGTGTTGGTTAGCTTAGAATTCATATCTATAATGTAACATGTGCAATGAGATCGTTAATATTCTCAAATTGTATAAACATATTATTCGGATCCATGACATTAATAATAATATCATTGATATTTCTGTTCGAGAAAAAAAATGGTGGGATTTATATGTCCCTAAAGATAACGATGCTGAAGATGTTTTGTCTCAGCAGTAGTTTATTTTATTAGAACAAGTGAGAAAAAAAACATTTTTTTTGAAAGTCTTAAAATATATAGATGTACGTAAACTGGTAGTCCATTTGTTTATGGACTTGCTTCGATATGAGGATTTCATGATTCAAACTCCGGCATGGCAATTGTGTTCTTTGGTAACTGAACAGGCATTTTAGATTAATGATTCTCTTCACCCAGGTGCATGGATACCGCGATGGGAAGCGCGTGTCATAATTTATTGAATTAACGTTAGCCTTGTAAAATCGGCTGACCGTGTACCCTTGGAATAGAAAGTGCAATACAATCAAAATGATTTAAAAGCAAAATCTAATACAAGATAAATGTACATGGATAATGATTATTATATTTTAAATAACCTTGATCAGTAATTTGTAATTTAAATGCACATTATTAGTCATATAAAAACAGTAATCATGATTATCACATGATTATATTTTTTCTCTTTCATGTGTCCGGTTAGCGCTTTGATTAAAGTAAATGAACACTTTTGACTCTGTCGTCATAGATCACATTGTTTCACTACGGTTGATATATACGTTAGCACAATTATGTTATCACAAAGCCAGGATTGAGAAGGACGACACCACTAGACTATGAGAAGTAATCTGTTCATGCAGAAGACTTGGCAGATATGGTCCGGTGGAAAGCTTTGTATTATCCGTGTACAAAATCATTCCACGATCATACTTTCATCGTCCTTCATAATTAGTTTCTTGTCTAAACTAGCATGATGTTCGTATTTCTAGCAATCATCATTCATCTTCTTCACCAAATTTCTTGAAGCGATCTTTTTTACAAAGGGCTCATTGTTCAGAGTACTAATTAAACAACGCATGAGGGCCTATTCTTGATGCATGATACATATCAATAAATAATGATACTAATTATATTATTGTTATTATTATTTTTACATTTATTATTAATGATATCACTATCATTATTATCTTAACTTGTTTGTTAACCCAGGAAAGCCTCATTATCAACAACACTGTTATTCCTGAGGACCCTGCACTTAATATTTCCCCCAGCAATTACCATGCATCCGTTTACACACCTTGGTAGAGTGTGGCAAATGTGGATGGATGTATTGTCATAGGACGTCAAGGCCGGGCTGGGATTTGAACCCTTTACCCGGATGAGAGTCAAGAGAATGAACCACTATACGACCACACTTCCACTTCGTAATTAGAAGGTCATTCTGGGATTTTCCAAGTGTTTGACAAGTTTCCTTAGGCGAACCCTAAACGCGCATGCAACGTGTACAATAAATACTTAGTGACGGCTGTCCATAATTAAGGTTAAACAACGCAATATGAAATTCGTATTTGGTGTCATCTTATTCTCCATTGTCACCAATAAATTACTGTTTTTTAAGCATGCTGCTAGTTAGTTTGAGACTATTGAATTGACTCTTCGTCGGTTCGGAACATACTCGTTACATTGTGAATAAGTGGGATTTCCCTTAATCAATTGTCATTCGAAACAGAATTGAATGAGAATGAGGATATCTCAAGCCGAACTAGTTTATTTATTTATTTATTTATTTCTAATCTTTTGTCAGGGTAGCCCATTCACCCCAAAGTAGTGGTCTTCCATCGGGCCCTGAATAATTATGAAAGTATATTTAATATATAATATTTAATCTCGCTTGATCCACAGGGTATAATCAATGTATACCGTAACGATTATCATCGTCTCAAAAGTAGATTAATGACAGAAGTTCGCTTCGGCGAATTAAAATGTCTCAGTTAAAAGAACCTCGATAGATCTTATTTAAATGCTTGGCAATTGCAACATCAAACAAATTATATATATAGCTTTCGTCGGTCTATGTGAAAACAATTTTGCTTCACCTTGACTCTGTTAGTACGTTGAGTATTTGAACATGCAATTAAAAGCTTTAAAAAGGACATATTGGTTGATCTAGTTCTGTGTTTTCGACTATAAAAAAAAACATTTTCCGGGCATATGCCCTGTATTTTCACGTGCTAAATTCAAAAGATCATCCTGCCAATATAGATCGGATGGACTTCTCTCTAAATACAACAAGCAAATACATTCATTATAATGAGTCCTGCTATCTGTCGATAGGCAACCAAACACAAAAGACTGAAGATGCCCAATCAATTAACTTTTGATAGCTGCCATCTGATGATATCATCATCATTGTCACCATGAATGATAGTATGCACACATGATGAAAGCACGATGAGTGGATCATTGTGTGCAGTGAATGTTGGCTCAGTCTCCTGCTTTTACTTTTTCATTGGCGGCAGGGGGGCGTCGAAAAATTCTCTCCTATTTGCTCTCCAGACATCAAATATTTGTTCAATATTTCATGTTTGGCGGTCGCCGTGACTACAATTGCAGGTTAACAACCTTTGGTTAAAAGGGAGAGAGGATGGAAAGAGCGAGAGAGACTTGAAAAGGGTGGACAGATGCTCCAGGAAAGTGATCACGGTGATCTCTTCCGCAACATTGTTTTGTTTTGTAGAACTGGAGCTGAATGGTAGCTGGGTTATAAAAGACATGTATAAATTTCCTTTACCTTTGCGGCAGGTGTATGTTTAATTTGAAACAGAGACGATAGGAAGAGCGCCTTAATGTATGTACATCCGTGTCTGTTATAACGAGACACATCATTGTTATGAAGAAAGTACACTGATTTGAATATGAGTGAGGGAGAGGGGATGACTTTAGGCTAAGACGAAAATAGAGAGAGAGAGAGAGGGGGGGGGGGTCGATAAATCGTGTGACTGGAGAGAGGGAGATAGATAGAGTGAACGAAAGAAAGGAAAAAAGAGGCAGAGGGAGATAAAATAGTGAATGGAAAGGAGAGAGAGAGAGAGATTGATGGGGAGAGAGTCTGAGAGAAAGAGTAAAGGAAAAACAGAAGACAGAGAGTGTGAGCGAGAGAGAGAGAGAGAGAGGGGGAGAGAGAGAGAGGGGAGAGAGAGAGAGAGGGGGGAGGGGGGGGGGAGAGAGAACTGGTCGTCAGGATTTAATGTTAAGGATGGCAAACATGGCTCAGTCTGAATGTGAGCGATTCAGAACATATATTACTCGAGTCGATACAGCGACTGTCAATCAAACAGACAGAATCCCCGCAGCGCCAGCGAAGAACATAATTAAGAAAAGTGGAGCTACTTGGCACCCTTTCTCACCCAACGCCATACCAGGCGGGCAAGCATGGGCCTACCCCAGGGTCTCCCCTCAACCGGTTAGGCTCAACGTGCGTCAAGATACGAGGGCCCGAGGTACCTATCTCACGCATGTGCGTCAAAGTTTGCGTGCGTTGAAATTTTACCCAAGTGTTGAGGGACAGTGTATAAATGCAATGCTGTATTTAATATTTGTCATATGCTGCACGAGCATTCATATTGTGTTTTTGGTACAGATGAGCTTGTCGATTAGGAAAGTAAATTGAGAAGACCATCAAGTTCAAGTTCAAATTCATTTATATCCCAATTTATTTTCTTATACATAATATAATTAATTTCTAGTGCATCCTTCACTAATAAACCCAAACAGTACAAACGAGTTTGTCCAATTAGAATAACCAAGGTAATAGTATGCATATTAGTCAATTACAACATAATGAATAGGTTTAAACGTTTCATCCTTCAGTGTATAAACATGACGTACAGTGGAGGGGCCTACAGTCAAGGTAGGCCCGACTATGTTGGTCATAAAACCAAATAAAAACCTGTGTGAAGTGATATTCAATTACATTTATATCTAGAACCGCCAGGATATGAACACTTCCCTCGCCTATACGTGGAGTGATACAGTACGACATGAACTAGATCTGACTCCGCAGTACCATATTCGCCTCCTATATCTCGTTACAAAGTACTATAAAACGCACTTTTATCTTTCGCCGACATGCACACTTTGCCCAGAAGCATGCATTTTATGATTTCCAAATCAGTTATATCTAGAGCATTCAGGATATGAACATTTATCTCGCCTTGTGCAACAGTGAAATAAGTCACATGATAACATGATCGACCACCCTCTCCTCCTCCTCCTATCTCGTTTCTAAGAACTATTTAAAAGCTTTTATCTGTCACGTGTATGAACATTTTGCTCTGAAGCATGCGTTTCATGATTTTCAAATACATTTTCGTCTAGAGCCTTCGGGACATGAACAGTTATCTCGCCCCGTCTGGAGTTACGACATGAAGTAAATCCGTTGACTACATGAATATCTCCTCCTTTTCCTCTTCTTCCAGACCTCCTAACTCGTTTCTGAGAACTTTAAAATCCATCCGTCACTGATGTGACAAAATTTTGCTCTGAAGCAAAATCTGAGACTTCTTGAAATTACATTAATCTCCAAAAGTTTCCTTCAGGATACGTATTTTTTCCACCGTATTGCATGAAGTGATAAAAGTACAACAGTAAAATAGGTCACATGACTACATGACCATCTCCTCCTCCTCCTTGTCCTGAATCATGCATTTCATCATTTCCAACCACATTTTCGTCTAGATCCTTCAGGGTACGAACATTTCCTTCGTCTGCGTAGGACGATATAACATGAAAAAGGTCACATGTCTACGTGACCACCCTACCCCCCCCCCTCCTCCTTCTTCTATCTCGCTTCTAAGAACTATTTAACAGCTTTTACCCGTCACTTATACATTGCATGAACACTTTGCTCTAAAACATGCCTTTCATAATTTTCAACTTTATTTTCGTCTAGAGCCTTGAGGGGCACGAACATTTCCTTCGTCTGCGTAGGACGATATAACATGAAATAGGTCACCATGACTACGTGACTACCCTCTCCTCCTCGTCCTCCTCCTATCTCGTTTTCTATCATGTCTGAGAGGTGAGCGAGAGTTTCCTACGCTTGCAGCAATAGGCGACCGAGATAGGGGAGTGATTTTCACCATCGGGAGATGACGAAACGAGCATGGATGGGGGCGGCCTGGGATGAGATTCATTCATTGTCGCAAAGTGAACGAAATCTTGCCCTCTGGTGTTAATAATCTAAAGATACAATGGTGATCACTGGATTCAGATACTATCTTAATTATAGCTATCATTCTAGAAAGAATGGGGCACAGCAATGGTGGTATTTTATAGTCGTTAACGACTTTTGTTTATCATCCATGCTTAAATGAGGATAATCAAGTTCAAGTTCAAGTTTTATTTATCTTTCTTTCATAACACACTTGACAAATATGACATGAATATAACAAGTTAACAGAATATGGCGTTACAATAGAAAGATGAGGTGAGATAATACAAAATAAGTTAAAATCATTGAAAAATTGGAGGGTATACAGTGTGCTTGGATTCGTGCCATTTTTGAAATTCTATTCTCGAGGCAGGATAGCGGACTTCTGTCGGAATTAAATACTTTGCATAGAAGATGTTTCCTGGTCGGTCGTCGGAAATTTATAATCTTTAAGAAGAGGAAACGACACTCGAGGGGTCGGAAGAATGAACAGATGCAATGTTTAACCTCATTGAATTATAATTAACCTAATTTCCAACAATGAAAACTAGGTCATTTCCCTCGGGAACCGAATGTGATCTCATACCTTGATTGACTTTATTTTCAAATGGTGAAAATGGGTTAGGGAATTTTGATTGCGATGTTCGCATATTTGAAATGAAATGTTTCGATTATGAGATAGATATGGGAAATAAATGACTCCCAGAAATCTGGCGCGAGACACAATTCTACTCATCTCGATTCGAAAATTCAAATTCAGAACACAATCCAAACAGAAATGAATCAGGAAATGTTCTTTTTAAAGAAATTCATGCAAAAAAAGAAATAATATATTTGAGCGGGTGGTGGTTGTTTTATCAACTTTAACTTGTTCACGCTTTCATACCAGTTAAACCTCACACATGCACAAAAACATAATGTGTAGATATCAACTTGTTCACGAATCGCTTGGAGGCTCATGCTTACCTTCACCTTCATAATCATAAATACCTTTTTCATAACGGATGATTTAGATAGAGCCAAAATATATAGATTTTATTTATTGCATTATCTCATTTTTGTAAAATATTCCAAGTCCTTTGGTAGCGAAAAAAGACGTTATAATAACGTGATATTCGCTACACAAAAATTGCATATCACCATTAGTACTATTGTCATTAATATTATCATAATTATTATCATAACTATTGTTATAATTATTATCATTATCATAATTAATATTACAATATGAGGTCGACCTATACATTTTTCATTTTGTAGCACTAGTCCTTTGTCATCGGATATGCATGATGACAAGAATCAATCCTTAGTGATCTCCCCAGTGTTACCTATACAGAAACCAAGTAGTCGGGCTTTCCTTTTACAGTAATGGGAATGTAGATAGCGCTCAATAAGTTCAATTATGCTGATGAAAGCCTGACATTTCAAAAGATGCGCGATGGCAAATGATCAGATCATTTAGCAATCGACACCAGAAACGGGTCAATATGTTCAAATGGAAATGTTCTCGTATGACTAGATATTTTTAAATGTTCGAGTACCTTTATTGGGTCACTTCAGATGAAGTTTTCGACCACCAGAAGGATTGTGTGACGTCAGAAAGATATGAACATAATTATAAAGCCGAAGGGAATGTAAAATTCTGGATCTTCCTTAATTCCCGCATGAAAGTATTATATTAGGAATGAGAAATGTTCTGGAAGTGCTCTCATATTTCGAATGTCGTCTACAATCTTGGACTGAATGTTGATGCCCATGTACTCAAGTTTGTATCTAGTGCTTGATGAAAACTTATTATTCACAACCTTTGGAAAACCGTTACAAAATATGTGCAGCAGGGTTTACGAATTGTACAAATATTAATAATAAATAACAATATGCATTTATGTAGCGCCGTCTGTCTAGACAATTCTATTCCGAGGAGCACAAGAAAAAATAACGAAGAATAAGAGAGTTTTGATGATACCAACCCATATCCCCCCTCCTTTCTCTCTCTCTTTCTATCTTTTTATCTATCTATTGCTCCTTTTTTCTTTCTCTTTCTCTCTCTCACACACCCACGTCGTCTTCATTATAATGCACCTCTTCTTTTTCTGAATGACTTGGGTCTCCGTGGCCATGGTTGCAGTCGCATTCGTCAGTGTATAGTAGGCCTCCACCTCTTACTTCTTTTATCTATAATGTCCCCCCCCCCCCGACCCCTCGTTCTAATCCTGAGCACCTTCCACTGTCATTCTTCACTCTCGACCTACTTCCAAACCAACACAAGCCACGGATTAACCTATTTGGAGCGCTGGGGTGAGATAGTATATCGAGGCGACCCATCGTCTTAAATGGTCCAACCCCTCTCGCGCTAATTGCCAGAAGTCTAGGAATGACCACGCGCACGTCTCCGCCGGAGCTCTATCTGGTGAAACCTCACCTGATTTAAGTAAGATCAGGGGACCCTCCCGTCCTCCCATTACATATTAAAGATATTAAAGCTCAGTCCTGGTCAAGCGATTACAATGAGAAAGAAACATTCTTAAGGCAACTCGAAAGGCTGGTTTTACGTGCATAGAACATGAGAAATGATGCTGAGGGTGAGTTTTTTTTTATAATTAATTATCGAAATGATATTAAATTGACTCAGTCTTAAATGTCACATACAGCGCACATAAAAATGGGTATATTGGACTATACACACACTTTTAGCTTTAATATGTGATCCAAACCTTTCAGCCGTTCCTCCTCATGGGGGTATTTAAAGAGAAATAATTTTTGGGGGACATTTCTACGATGATATTCTTCAAATGCGACATACAAAGAATAAGAAAGCCCTTTTACATGTTTTTATTTACCCTTTAACAGAACACAATCTTCTCTTTAATGCACCATTTATTTGATCTTTTGTTTCTGCTCCGCTGCTTACACGGTGGCTGGGAAGTATATTGATTTGACGTAATAAACGACGTCCATTTTCAGCTTGATTTCCCTTCTCAATGGAAATATTAATCTTCATACTTTTATTTTCAAAAGCATGCGAGATGACAACTCTGTATCCTTAACAAAAATAGACTAATAAATTAATGCATATTGATCAAATAGGCCTTAATGAAAATTGAAAATAACTAAACAAATACATAAATGGAAGAATGTATACAAACAAAGAAATACATAAATAGATAAACAAATAAATACATAAATATATAAATATATAACAAAATTGAATAATTGTTGAAAGTCTACAAAGGAGTAAATTTGTAGCCTACACCCTACTCCGCTCCATGTCATGCTAAAGTAAGAGTGACTTAGCGCCTATACTAACACAAGTATGGTCATGAAAGATCCACGATTTTCTGACGGAAACATGTTGGGGAGTTTGGAAACCGCGAAAGTCCACGATATCTCTAACTACGTCACGGGTAATATAAAGAGACATCATTTCACTATCTAGCTGCTGTAAGTCTTATCCCTACGCGATCATTTCTCTTCGAAAAATAAAAATCCACCTATCATGATGACAGTCCCGAAGTCGCTCCTGACAAACCACAAAAATATAATAAGGGATAACGGTCAATGAATAACTTGGTTGCCATAGAGGCAAAAACCTTCCGGTATATGGACATGGCATCTTGAGAGTATTCATTAATGTTTGATCCCTGTTGACATTTTAAATTATTTTTGAAAGATGGGAGCCTTTTCCGGCGCCAATCACATTCTTCTGGAAAGAGCAAGTTCGTTTAATTGCATAGAATGCTCTCTTTCGAGCTGTAATGGTTTTGGTAAACACTGTTTATCCTTTTTAGTCTATTTTCATAAGGTATAGGGTCTAAGGTAAGTTATGTTCTATGTAGAACGGTTGAGTGTTTTGTGTGTACGGCTTCATGTCATGATTTTAAAGAAACAAATGGTTTTGTCATGTTTTTAGTGCCACGGTCCATTAACAAAAGACCTTTTTTTTTGTTAAACCCTCATTTTCATATCCTACACAGAAATATCAAGCTCAATATGAGTAATAATTCGTCATATTTGATGATTAAAAAGTCGTCTGCTGAAAGTCAGAAAAGTGTTACCCTTCGGGTTCATAATTATAGCAGATGACATTTCAGTTTCATTTGAGTTATTTTTCTCCATGGAAAAATACTTAAAAGTTCAAACTCTTTTATTTCATGAATATTATTAGTATTATTATTTCACTATACCATTAATTATTCGTAATCATCTGAATCAAAATTATATTTTGATGGTTCCTAAAGTTACCCATTTAGATCGAAATGAAGGTTTTATTATAGAAGTATCATAGAAACGTAACCCGTATTCGGCGTCTCTACCATGTCTGCTATGAATAGGAGGCTTGCCGAGTATATGGGTCTCGAAAGAAGGAATGAAAAGGTAATGTGAATGGGAGAGGCCAGCTACACAAACAGTCATCTTTGATCGTGAGTAATCTGCCACATTTTCCTAACCTAAACATTACTACCCTTCTACGACAGACAGAAGTAAGTGACGTCTGAGGTAAAATGAATTTCACTTTCAGTCAGGTAAGTATAAAGATACCCCTAGATAGAGATGAATTTTGATAAGGCATTTTTGTTGGTAGTAATATGATGAAGTTATCATAATCTGCTAAAAAGAATCAACTTTTGACATGATTCTGTGTTCTTTTGACAATTTAAAGCTAAGATTTCTGCAATGTGTGACTTGCGTCCTTTTGACTCTGTAGTGCAGACTATGTCTCTCGCCTCCCCCTGTAATGGATGCGATGCGCCAACGTTGAGTTCATTAACAGGACGAGGCAAACACAATACCGGTGTTCTAGTTCGCAGTCTGGAACACTGCAATTCGGGATTGGACAAAACCTGAATTCGATGGACTCCTACTTGATAATGTTATTAAAGATCACCGGTGTGGAGGTTGAGCAAAGCAATCACGGAGCAGGCCTTTTGAGAGTTGGTATTTAGCAGTCGATAAATGGGTCACTGTTTAGGCTACACGTGCTTAAAATCATATTATGTGGCTTTGAGGTTTTCCTCAATATTTGAAGGCCTTTGGAAAAAAAACATGTTTGAAGTTATTTGTTCATTAAAAATATGATTTTGAAACATTTGTTGCTCACACCGATACGGCTTGGGCAGCTCCCCACCAAACAAAAATAGTGGTTTTCAAGAAAATAACAAAACTAGTGTGTTATTAATACACGATTTCCATAAATTAGAATTTCTGTCGAATAATCTATTAGTTCAATATAATTCACATTCGCATTGGGCTACCTCTACTAGACAAAAACAGATTGATCCATTTTTGTTAAGGATGTGGAAACTCGACGTTGCTCAAAACAAATTTATTGATGGATAGAACTGGTTCAGACTGCAGAACCTCTCTACTAAAAAAATGACTCAATATTGTTTTTAGTCATGTTTTGAGTCCGTATCCATCTACCTAATCTACATGTCTGTCTGTCTGTCTCGCTTTGTCTCTGTCTGTCTAGCTGTCTATCAGTGCCTCTCTGTCATTCATTTCCAAACTCTGTTCGAGATTTCCTCTAAAATTTCTCCACTAATAATCCAAGCCAGCTGTGAAAAGTGAAAAACATCCCGTTCTTTCCTTCGACGTTCTCCCTAGCCCCATTCCACCCGTTTCCAATTCAATAACTTACATCGTCATCATAAAAAAAGAACATTGACAACAAAAAATTGTTGAGTTTGCTCGGGTGAAGTCAATTCTCTCAAGAAGTGATTTTCTCCTGATTGATAATGATTTTGCGTGCGTTCGTTTAGAAGGACAAATATCCGGCCGGCTACCGAAATGCCAGGCTCCCATGAAGCGCTCTTCTCTCCTGGCTTCCGGTGTTTTTTGTCCTAAGAGCAGACAGGCTCTTCCCTTTGCTTCCATCGGTCATATTTCATTCTTTGCCTTCCGATTTCTGACTGCTTGCTCATGCCCTTAACTGTACTATTTGAATCGGCACCATGGGACAAAATTTAGTCGAATTTAGTGTCCTCCTAACTATTCCTAAGATACAAGCGGAGGAATAAAAGAACGACAATCTTCAATCAATTCAAATTTTCTTGAACCATTTTGTATTTATTGGAGTCTGGTCAATATTATTGATTGCATGCTATTAGCTACAGAAGAACAAGTAGACTCCATACACTGAATAACAATTGAATGACTTTCCAATGTTTGGAATAAGAGAAAGAGAGATTACAGAGAGACAATTTTATTGGCACTGTTACTAATAAAGAGCCATTTTTTAAAGGTAACTTTTCGAATACTGAGTGGTCTAAAAAAAAAGGGGGGGGGAGGGGTTCAGCACCTACACATGTACAATTCAATTCAAATTCAAACTTTATTGATTTCAATCCAAACAGATAGGATCATGTACATTTGTCCGTCTTATCAAACGTTCTGCTTTCAAATTTCGGGGCTTGAATCTCATTTCGGCCATGTGCATCATTCATGTGACGTTTTAAGGCTGGGTTTCCCCCCACTAATTTCTTGAAAAGGCAGATATTTTTAAATAGTTGAAAGTCTAAAATGAAATATAACGTATTTTCGTTCTTAACTTTTTAGTGTATATAGGCCTACCCCTGATATTAAAGATCAAGCTGATACCTATTTGGACCAGTGTTTGTGATGGTGATAATCTTTAAACCATCATTCAGGTTTATTTATTGATCGCTTACACTGATAATATTAGACACGTCGAAAGTATATTTGTATGAGTTTTTTTGTAATGAAAGTCAATCATGTCCGTATTCTTTTCCAGCCCACGCTCTGTTGATAATCCACTACGAACTTACAAATTTAAAGATAACATCATTTCTGTGTAAACACAGCGATGTCATTCACCGTTCATATGCAAACAAAGGTTGTAGCCATTTCATTAATGGCACACGTGTTATTTCTTTTAACCTGCCGATAATTATCTCTC